>JAJJWW010010794.1:0-194073 GCA_023531295.1 Papaver armeniacum | reverse complement strand
AGTCGACCGAGTCATGTGAGTCAGGTTCTAACTAGCCTGACTGGGCTTGGCAAGAGCCATTGCAGGCCTAAGCTTCTGCTGCACTATCATTGTGCTTCACCATTTAAACTCCAGCCATGATGGCCCTGGGCTACCAATTGCATCCATTTGAGCTTCAACTGCATTCCGGCTACGCTACCAATTTCAATTCATGCCTGCACTTGAGTTATACCTACAGCTGCACTATTTCTCTTGCCTGCAAAGCTCCAAGTCCTCGGTTCTGCATTCATTCATCCTGTGCCATCTATGCAACTCCACCAGAACCACCAACTGAATTAAAGCTCCAAAAATCTGTCAATGACATGCACCTGAAACTCGACAACA
Organism: Papaver armeniacum; assembly: GCA_023531295.1. NCBI lineage: Eukaryota > Viridiplantae > Streptophyta > Magnoliopsida > Ranunculales > Papaveraceae > Papaver > Papaver armeniacum. The sequence goes on along the minus strand of JAJJWW010010794.1, from coordinate 193,710 downwards.
TTCCCCCATCTGGTGAGAACTACACAACACCTACAGCCTGCAATGCCCTGCTACACAACTTCATCACTGCAGGACCAGCACCTGCTGCATTTCAAGTACAGCTTCCTACACCACATTTCTCAGTTCATTATCAAAATCCCCACCTGCAGTTTCAGCTCAACTACATCCAAATATCACCATCAATACAAGCTCAGGCCACCAGAACCATCCAATACTCCATCTGCACTATCCCCCAGGCCCTATTCTTTGCATCTTAACCTGCACTACTATGACTCGAACCAACCCCTGTGACCAGCTTCATCTCATATTGCCTGTAAACAACCATTTCCTGTAGCAACCAGCACCATAACCTTGACTATCTCAACTCAGACTTCCTTGACCTGCAGCTTCTTGCTTGCACAATAACCACCTTCTTCTCTGTGTTACAACTGCAATTCCACTGAGTTCTTCTCACTCCAATAACTCCACCAAAAACTCTGATCCAAGCCACCACAGTTCAACAGATGACACACAACATATTCCATCTGACATTCACAAATTTGACCCAAAATCCATCCACTCAATGCCGAGCCATTCATTCCTCCACCAGTGCTCCCACTACCAGAAACCATTAGCTCAAACCTGTCCTAAACATTCATCTAATTTGTTGCAGCAGCTTCATATCCCAGTTTGCCAATTTCATTAATTCATCACTACCATCATCTACAGCTCCAAGCATCAATCTTCATCTGTAATTCAGTTCAACCAAACCACAATCTCCTGAGTCCTTCATCCAAGCTTCCTTCAAGAACTCACACCATTCCTCCATGCTCAGTTCCATCTCCTTTGTGTCTCAGCTGCTCACAACACCCTGCCACAGATCACCACAATGAACAACAACCATTTCACCTAACCATCTGCAGCTTTCATTATCTCAGGTCACCATTGCATCTTAGCTCACACGACTGCAACTCCGACTTTCAGCTGTAAAAGTACCAAGTACTTAGCTCATGCTGCAACTTTGTACAGCAGCAGCATCAATCTCAATTCCAATCATACCCAAAGCATCACTGCCATCTTCCATACCCATCGAATTCATCTGTTGTAATTATCTCAATCCATTCCAGATTCGACTCTAGCAACACACAGGACATGTTGAGACAAGCCCATCTCCTAAATCCCTTTGTGTGTTCTTCATTAATCATCACCAGATTCATCAAACTTCTTCTGCAAATCGAACCAGCACCTTTGAATCTGAACCATGAAAACCCATCCATGAATTCCACCAGACTTCACAGCTTCAAATTAACAACAACTTCATCTTCTACCACCTCAATCATCAAACCCATCTCTATATTCTCTGAAACCCTAACTTTTTCGTCCCTCTCTATTTCAATTTATTCGATCTATCAATCAACAGTAACTCGGACTCAGAAACCCTTCTTCAATTCGAGCATCAATTTCCGACTGATTCTTCACTCAACATCTGCTTGATTTCTCGATCTCTTGTTCTTCTTTATCTCATCAACTTCATCTATATCTCTCGGTTTCAGTAGCAGAGGCTGCTGGTTTAATTTCTCAAATTATGTTTCAGGTGAATGAAATGAATGAGAGAAAGAGATTCTCGATCTAGGGTTGTAATAATTGGATTCAGCCAACCCCTAGTCCCAGATAAGGGCCATCCTTGTTGCAGCCCCTTAACCTTTGGTCGGCTCCAGATAGTATTCCTCCGAATAGAGTTGCCCCTTAACCTTGGCTCAGCTCCCAATAGCATGTGAAATGACAATTACGCCTTTTTGACTCAATTTGAATGATTTCCGCTTCCTTTCCTCCGTGCGACTCCAGAGTACCTAATAACTCAAAAACACGCGTAAAGTACATAATTCACAAGAAAAATAGCAAAGAAAGCGTAACTACTAGATAGTAAATTAGGTGTTTTAGACACCTATCAGCCTAAGAGCAAGCACTATGGTAACCTTTTTCTTGACTTAAATGATAAATATGGCCAAGCCAGTAGATGAGAAAATGGAAATCACTATAATCCTTTGCTAACTGGAGGCTGAAATGAATTAGTACTCCGGAAAAAACGGAGTTATCGCGAAAGTCAAAGTTGATTTTGACAAAAACAATATCGTTTCTTCGTTCTTTCGTTTTTCTTGAAATTTTGTTCTGTTTCTGAAAAGGAGAAGGTACCAAGTACACCACTAACTTTTTCGTTTAAGTATAAAACTGCGTAGTATTTTAACGCATACATACAAAATAAATTTGTTGACCAGTGTACTGGAAAAAAAACCATGGGACCTCGTCTAGCTTTGAACACCACGTTGTATTAAACCGCTATAGATACTAGCATACTATCAGACTTTGGATTGTAATGTAGTTGAGACCAAATTAACCATCCAAATAATTCAGTTGCAGTCGTAGTTCTTATGTCTCTTGAACCTCGCAAGATTTTACTTACTTGATTCCTTAGATGACGTCTTTTACATCCTAAGAGTTACTTCAACCTCAGTGAAGATTTTTGACACCAATTTGCCTCTAACAAACAGACCTATTTAATTTCCGTTTTGGGTTGCCGAATTGAGCAAAATTAATGTGTATAGTTACAACACGAAAAAAAAATATATATAACGAATTATACAACCACGACAAAGGGTGGGTAATAAAATATGCAGTCACCAAAAGTATGCATAAAAACATTATGTTGCCACTAAGTCCAAGCACTATGGTGGAGGTTTTAGCTTAGCTTTAGCTACATTATAGCTAAGGACAACCACTATGGTCCATTTCCTAGCTATCATGTGTCCAAAAACTTTGGCTTAGCTAGTCAGTGGAATACATCTGAGATTTCGTCTGTATAAGCTAAGAAATACGTCCCTCCCATAATGGGGTTAATTTTACTAGCTCTTGGCTTGTCTATATTGAAGCTATAGCCAAGCAAAATGAGTAAGCATGGTGCTTGTCCTAAACGATGTATGGCTAAAAAAATAATTAGTTTTAATGTTCTCATAAATTTTAAATTATTTTGTTTGAAAATTATAACCCCCGATAGTCAGAGTTTATGTCTCATTTTATAATAAAGGGAAGTTAAGCCCAAACGAATACATCATCCTTCAAACTGAGGTTATTTTTTATCGAATGGCTGTTCCAGTTCTCTCTAGTTCACACAGTCTTATTTATTGAAAATGTAACATGCAATATCCTTGAAGATCGAAGACTCACGAAGATTTTTATGGAGAACTTCTTTAAAGGTTAGTTGTTGTTTTTTTAACTGAATCACCCCATTTTATATTAATTGAAAGACAAAAAAAAAATCAAGACAAAAAAGAGGTTACAGGACTATATCCCAAATACATACCCAAATCAAAACTAGAAACAAAACTCAGCACAAGACAAAAGCATATTTTTTCATTTGCAGAACCTGTAATAGGCTAAATTCGGCATCTCTATACGCTTCACAAATGGAGGCCTCCACGTGTTTATTATTCTCTCCCCTGCTCCTATTTTAGCACCCCTATTTGCTAATGTATCAATTGGAAAGTTAATTTCTCTAAAGCAATGACAAAACTTAACATCCTCAAACATGTGAATCACATTAAGCCAATTTGTCCTCACATACCAAGGCACAATCCCTCTGCTAAAACTGCCAATCATTGACTTGGAGTATAACCTAATTATTACCTTATTGCATTTTAAAACACATGCCCATTCTAAAGCACACAAAACCGCACACACCTCTGCTATCTAGTTAGTATCAATGCCAACACCTCATGAGAAAGTACCAATCACCTGGCAACAACTATTTCTGACAGCAATTCCAAAACCGGCATTTCCTGGATTTCCAAATGATGATCCATCGCAACAAAATAGAGTATAGCCATATTCAGGAGGATCCCATAAGCATTTTTTATACAACTATACCTCGTACTCATATCTCTAAGATTAAAGAATGATATTACATGAATGTTTTAGTCTTGCCCCCACCTATTACCTTTCATCCTGTGACCACACCATCATGCATATTCTGATATGTTATGTTTTTAAAATATTGTAATAGGGCTTCACATCTTCAAACAATCTACTAATTCTCTGGAACCACAGTTCTCTCATAGTTGCACAGGCTGCAGTCATCCATATTTCCTTAACCAAAGGACTTTTATTCTTGGCTGCCTTACAAATGTTACCAAAAGAACTAAAAATTTTGAAGAAAAAAATAGCACCGTATTTCAATACTGAACTTACACTGCCAGAGGGTATATTCCATGTTGTCTTGTTCCTCCTCATAGATACAACATCTTGAAACCATTTCAAAACCCCTATTTCTCATTTCTACATCATCCACATATATTCCCTGCTGTATTTTCCAAATGTTACTAGCAATACTAAGATGTAAAGATGATTCCCAAATATATCTTGGCCATGTTAAGAAATTCCCACTTTTTTCACCACACCATTTGGTCTAATCCTCCACTGACTTCAGGTAATCTTGTTATGGATATAAATGCTTGTAGCTCAGGTGGAATGCTCGAAACCTTCCTTTTAATAACTCATTTACTTTCTTCCCAATATTGTTCCTTACAAATTCATTAAACCAATTTCATTTATCAATTAATGGAGCCTCTCCAAACCATGTGTCAAACCATAATGAGATTCTTGTTCCATCTCTTACACACCACCTAACATCTTCTTTTAAGAAATTACAAGCCAGCCCATTTTAATCCAAGGTAAATAAGTTTGTTAAAGAAAAAATTTGGTCAATTGCAGAAGATAAAAACATCATATGCAAAAAACAAATGAGTTGGGTAAAAAAAAAAATCATCACCACTGGCTGCATCTTACCGTATGCAACTAACTTAGATATATTACTACTTAAAACATACTCCATCAACACAAATAGAATTAGTGACAAAGGATCTCCTTGTATCAATCCTCTACCAACCGAGAAAAACCACAAGAAACATTGATCATAACATATATTTTAGCTAACTTAAATAAGATCAACAACCATTCACACCAAGAAGAAGAAACCTATATTTGCGCAAGACTTTGATAAGAAATTCTCAACTAACTCAGTCATAGGCTTGAGAAATATCTAATTTGAGACCCACATTATCCCCTATTCTTTTCATTTTCATTTTGATTTACTAATTTTGATGCTAGAAAAACTTGCTCATGGATGCTTCTCCCTTTTATATAAGATGGCTGCCGAGGAGATATTAATTTCTTCATAAAACTACTCATCCTTGCAGTGATTATTTTAGTGAAAATTTTAAAGACTACATTACTCAATTCAATAGGCCTGAATTGATTTGCAGTTCTTACACTTTGAGTTTTTGGCAACAGTACTAAAAAGCTTGATTTTATTCCTTTAGGTATAAATCTCCTCCTCCAACAAAATTGAATTACAGATACAAGATCATGTTGTATAATATCCCAACAACTTCTATAGAAGACTCCTGAAAACCCATCTTGACCTGGAGAACTTTTTGGATCCATATCAAACACAATTCTTTTGATTTCTTCTGATGCAAGGATGACATCTAACTTCATTTGATCTTCATCATTGATTACTCGTGGAATAACTTCCAGCAAACTATTCACCATGTTGACATTCTGAAATTCAAACTTTTGTTGAAAGTGTTTAACTAAAGTATCATCAATTTGTGACTAATCAGCTATTACATTCACATCATTATCTTCAAGTTCATTAATTAAGTTTCTGGAATTTCTTATCTTCAAGTTGGTGTGAAAGAAGCTTGTATTAGCTGCACCTTCTTTGATCCACCCGACTCTTGATTTTTGCCTCAGCAAAGTATTTTATTGTACTTCTTTACTAGCATGATCATTTTGAGCCTTAAATAATGCATCTAGTGCATCGGTACAAATTGACTATTACCGGATAATTGCATTGCCACCTTAACTTTCTCTTCATCCTCCTTTATTTAACTTGCACATTACCAAAAATATTTCACTTCATTCATTTAGAACTTTCTTCAACTCCTTCAATTTGTGCATAAACTTAAAAGCAGGAGGATCACCAACAACCTCTTTAATCCAACTCTCCGCTACAACTTGCAAGAAATTAGGATGACTCAGCCACATTTTTTAAAATTTCCTAGGGATATTTTTAGGTTTAGGGATGTTAGCACACCCTCCCATCAGAGGTGCATGATTTGATACAATCCTCAAATCAACTTAAAAACCCCAATCACCATATAACCGTAATCATGATTAAAGACTACTCTGTCCAAATTACATAAAATTATGTTTCTCCTATATTGACAATCTGACCATGAACGCTTCAACCCTATTTTTTGGAGATTGAATTAATTCAACAGTTATTTAAACAAACACTAAAATATAGCATTGAAGTTCTTTTAAGATCACTTATCAACTCCATTTCAGACCACAAAAATCTTTACTGAATTACCCTCACATGTGCAGGAAACCCTGACACAAGAACATCACCAATACTTACTGTAACCATCTGACTAGATATAGAATAAAAGATACTGGGTATACCTTTGTTGTTTGGAAATTTCGGAAGATTCAAGGGAAGATAAACTCTCCTAAAATTCGTATCAATCTAATAGAGAGTTCGGAAGGATTTGGACAACCCAGAGACGCGTAAACACACGAGAAAAAAAGAATTCCCGTGACTTGTGCGAAAACAAAAAAAAAAGGATATTTAATCGGGATTTCTAGGGTTGCAGTGGTGTATGTAAGGTGTGGTCGAGACCCATAAGATTTTACACAAGTTTGGAGAGGGTTTAGAGAGCTAGTAGAGCCGAGAGAAAGGAAAAATCACGAGTTGCAAATAATTGTTTCTGCTGTTGTTGAAGGAAGAATAACACGAAGAACTGACCAACTAGAACAATTGTTTTTTTGTAACAGTTGGTTCACATACTTAGTTTGAATTTGCAACACTTTACATGTAATAGTTGGTCCGTAACGCCTATACAACGTTGCGATTTCTCTGTTTTATTTTATTTTCATCTCCTTGTACACTTTTGATCTATGAACACATATTTGAGCAAGTGATTAATATGAGGAGGTAAACCTCATTGTTGAGGCGACGGAGGAAGCCATTGTTCCAATAAAAGTGGTACAAATGATTGTATTTATTTTGATGGATCATGCTTAGTTTAAGACTTTTGATGTTCCATACTTGAGATTTACAATTGTTACTTCGAAAATCTATTACAGGTGATATATTAGAATCACTTTGAACGTAAGAATTGCATGAATATTGTTTTAATTGAATCATTTAAATTGGTTAATGGTATAATCCTTAGTCTTAGTTCTTTTTGTAATCTTGATATCAACTTTGTTTTGAGTTTTGAGTTTTCCAGTTTTAGTATTAGAATTTAAGTCTAAAAAAATCGATATTCCCAAGTCTGAGTTAAACGAACTTTTTATCACTTTTTACAACACATCATGTCTCTAGTATTTGTGACTTGATCATTTAACTATGGTCAAAGTGTCGAGGAATGATGTACTAGTTGTTTTATAAACTTTGGTATATTGGATTACAAAGTATATAGTTTAGCTATTTGGACTTCGTCGATTCGACATAACACTAATTGGTAACTTTTTATTATTTAGTGTGTTCAACTTTCGGGTTTGACCCCATACCTCGAAAACTATGTTTAATTACATGGTTTAAGGAAGTAGACTTGCGAAACTTGTTTCTAGTTGAAAAAGGAGTCAAATGATATATTCTAGGACTGATCCCTTAAACAAGGATCTTTACTAGGACCAATCATTAGGATCTCTAGTATGACCGATTTCTTACCAAGGATCTTTACTAGGATCAGTTTCAAGGATCTCTACTAAGACCGATCATATGGATCTCTAGTAGGAGAGATCCTTAGTTGACTAATATTGTGTTTTTGGCTTGTCTATTATTTTAGGGTTTGCAAAGCTACCGAAAATGCATTTGGTTAAAAATTAATCTTCACAAAATGTCGACATAGTGTCTTGAATATGTGATAAACTCTTATTACTTAATGTTCATGTATTTTCTTTGATACTCAAGGTAAGATCTCAAATCGAAATATTCTGGTATCTTTTAGATATTCGAAATTATATACTTTACATATCCCAGAGGATAAGGATATCTCTGGTTGTTATATTAGTAAAGAATATGTTGTATGCTAGCTAATATTAGTTGTCATCCAAGAGCGGTTTTGGTACACGAATTGGATTACAATTAGAAAATAACAAAACCGAAAATGTATTATTGCATATCTTTAGGATTTTTGGATTTGGTAATTTCTTGTTGTCCAAATAAACCTTGGTCTTATACTATGAGTAATAAAGCTTGCATTGTTACAAACTCATCCAAGAACACAATGTTTAACTGTTTGTGTGGGAAGCCCACTACTGTAGTATTTTTTACAATACGCTTTAGAGAGTAGAGTGTCCTAATAATGTGAAATCTTTTACGTGGCCTTCATTTAAATTCTTATGTGTTTTAGTAGTAACGTTGGTGGGAGGCAATGTTTATTTTAGAAGCTTTTAGATGCTTTATTGATTTGATATTTGAAGATAGGACTATTGATCATGCGTTGTTAAGAAACTCTGTTATGTGGATTTACTTGAGATAGTGGAACCTATCTTGGGATTTACGTGCATAGACCAGATTAATTGTAGGCGTAGAGATATTGAAGGAATTGAGTAACTTGGAGTTAGTTTACTTGGTCTCAACTATACGAAGTTGTTGTAGTCAATTTGTATAGCGGCTTAATTATAAGAGTATTCAAAACTGGACTAGGTCTCGAGGTTTTTCTGCCTTACAGCTTTCCTCGTTAAAAAAATCTTGTTGCATGCCTTTACTTTACTCTCCGCATTATAAATATTATTAATAATTATATTTAAAGTAATAATAATGTATGTTAATCAACACTTAGTTTGATACCAATAGATTGGTTCATTTTGAACTTACTCTATATACATGTTAGTACCTAAAAATTACTTCTAGGCAAAACAAATGCACTGTTGTGGTACTTTCTTTTTAGGTTCAAAAATCAAGATCGAACAGGACAAGCCTAAACTACGATAGTAGTCGTTCCGTCCTGCTTCGGTCACAAGGAGAGGAAAATGGGTTGATATTAGGGGAGAGAAGCAGAAAAGTTTTGAGAAAATGGAAAATGTATTGAATTGTGTGTGCTGGGTATTGAAAACTATGAAAAATAACAGAGCTTTTGGGTGTGAAAGCTTGTCATGTTATTTTGAGGGTGGTGTGAGTCGAAACCAGCATGTTGTGTGCATTACATGAATGCTCAACCATTGTGTTGAATACCCCCTTGTGTCGTGTTTTGATGTTTCTTAGGCACTTTGGATGAATCATAGATCTCATCTTAGTTAGGCTAAATCGTAGTCGTTGATATGTTGTATGCCTTATAGGCGTGCTAAATTAGAGTTGTTGTGTAAACAACTTAGCCAAAGCTATCCGTGAGATTGGGGCATACATGTACCATGTTGAGGCGTACCAGGGTAAGTGGGCGTGTTAGCGGATAGTTAATGCGCTATAATTTATCGTGGCATGCTAATGGCATAAAAGTGGCATAGTGCGCGCGTGTTTTATGCCACAGTCAGAATGAAGAGAAATATTTCAGGCCACAATCTACATGCAAGATACTGGAGTGCTAAATCACCGCATGACCTCTGAATGACCTATTTTATAGCGATAAAATAGTAAGTGGCATAGTGACCTAAAATGGCGCTGTAATGGCCCGCAGTGGCGCTATGTTTGGCCTAATAAGCTAAGATCCAAAAGATGGATCAAATGACTTTGGCTTCAACGCCATAACTAGTATTGGATTTAATTGAAGTTATTGGCATGAGATGGCATGAAGTTTAATGCCATATTAGGGTTTTGCGCAACATGGCCTTAAACGGCGCGTGTTGGCGCCTGGCTCGGTAAGCTACGGTTTTATAGAAGCTTCACATATTTTTCATAGCCACGGCCGATAAGAGAGAGATTACCGGGCCATTACTTATCCATGAGCTAAATAAGCTATTATACAATCCAGGGAAGCTATAATGGCGCACTTTACACTCGAGGAGGTGTGTGGCATGTTGTGGCATAGGATATGGCCTCGACACCAAAGGCCGAGAATAGTGCGCGGGGTTTGACCATGGTCTTGGATGTAGCTTCCAAGGCCGAGAATGGCGCGCGAGACCTTGCAATGGCCTTGGCCAAGGATACCAAGGTCGTGAATGTCGTGTAGGACCATGCAATGGCCTTGGCCAAAGTTCCAAGGTCGAAGATGGAGCGCGGGATCATGCCATGGCCTTGGACAAAGCTTCCAAGGCCAGAGATGGCTCGTGGGATCACGCCATGGCCTTGGCCAAAGCTGCCAAAGCTCGGGAATGATGCGCGGGACCAAGCCATGGCCTTGGTCAAAGCTGTCAAGGCCGAAAATAATGCGCGAGGTCACGCCATTGCCTTGGACAAAACTTCCAAGGCCGGAAAAGGTAAGCGGCTTATGCCATAGTGTAGTAGCGGGTATGCCACATTCCATATTTCGCCAGGTTGTGTTTTGCCATGTCATGGACTTAGCCAATACGCCGCAATACTTATGATGTAATCATCATATAGCTATAATATACGGTTTGAGTTTAGGGCAATATGCTAAACCTATATTTGAGGTTTTAATGTTATTCCAGTACGAATTTGAATACAGTAGTGTCACCATAGCATATTCAAGGAACTCGGCCGTAGGAGTTTGCGACTTGAGACGATACTGGTATGACTACGTACTAAATATGGTACTCTCAGTAGCATGTTGATTCGAGAATGGCGTCCAGTCCTATTCTGAATGGGGATAATGCCATGTATATGGCATAAAAGGTATGTGTATTAGCTTACATAAAACAACAAGGTTTCTGCTAGGTTTCATGTAACTACCCAAACCATCCCTTGAAAAAATTGTGTGTGAGTTGCATAAGGTTGTTTTCCACATCTTTGTTTTCACGAACAACAGTGGAATTTTGAAGACTTTGTTTGGGGATCGTAAGCACATGCAATTTATCTTCTTTGATAGTTACGGAACCTGTATCTAGGTTATTATCATAAACATTAGATTTGATAGATCAATATCTCTAGATTATTTAATGATCTAGTGAGAGAAAGTCAATCACGTTATGTAGTGTGTAAACCCTCATTGTTGAGGAACATCTTTTAAAGAGAATTAAAGTTCTGCTAGAATATCTTCAAGAGCACCTTATAAAGAGAATTAACATTCTGCTATAATATTTACAAGAGCATTTCCGAAAGAGAATTGGTGTTCTACTAGGAGTTTTTACAGGTGCACAATACATGTGAATCAGGTATTACATCTAGTATGAAATTTGGTAGTAGGCAATTTACGTAACAACTTAAATCAGTGTTTGCTTAATTTGGATTAGGTCCCGGGGTTTTTCTACAATATTGTAATTTCCTCGTTAACATTTTTTTGTGTGCATGTGTTATTTCTATTTTGCATTATATTGCTTCATCTTTATAATTAAAATATCACAGTTTGTATGTCATTCAACCCATATTAGTATTAATCTAACTGTAGAGAACCTACAAGAGTCATTATTGTTGAATCTCATTTTGTAATATTGATTACAAGACTTGTCCTTTTTGGAATTCGGTTCGTGTACCAAATTCTTGTACATACTAAGTTTATCTTTCTAAAACAATCTTATATATGGTTTCGTAACCCAATGTATAGATTGTATAAGGATTTTCCATATAGGTTCGTGAAAGAAAAAATTGGCGGTGTACTGGTTATCCTCTCCTTTTCAGCTTCCAACCGAAAAGATGTTGCAACATCGACGTATACAAATTTAATCCAACCAATGTCCTTTTTTGCAGCTGGTCGATTGAGGATACATGTCATTTATTCTTAGCTTAATATGGGATATTTTTGTCCTCCATTTTCTTATATTAGATCGTGTACTAGATATTTAAAATCGCACCTTCAAAGTTTAGTATGTTGGTTCGTTAAAGGATAGGAAAACAAAAAATTATTTGCAACGTTGCCTTAAGCAATATTGAGGAGAGTGCGAAAGGAACGTAATGTGGGAGTTCTTGGAGGCATATCTAAAGTTTGTCTGAAAGTAATTATATTAATAAGCAAACGTTAATTCTTTGGTTTCCTTATGTGATATGTTCAATGGTTATCTTGACAAACTATTTTTAATCATAACTTATTTCGCTGTGATATTGATTTTTCTTTTTTTGGCGTGTATGAGGTTTTGCTTCTCTCATTTACCATACTCCAATAAATATTCATTTTTATATTAATAAAGTTTTCTTTTTCTCAAAAGTAAATAAAATGCCACACATTTTTATTTTTATTTTAGATTGTTGTTGGAGAGTTAACATACACACATATTTGTCATATTTCGAAAAGTATACTCTTCAACCTAACTTAAAGGACACATGAGTTTTCGAATGAGGAAAAGCAGGACCCTCAGACTGCTCAAATCCACAAGAGGCAGAAGTTGTAGGACTTCTACAAGTAGCTACCTGGGCAGGAGAGAAGCAATTAGAAAATTTCAGCATAGAAAGTGACAGTGAAGCCATAATCAAAAGTTTGAATGGTTCTACTACTGACATCTCGTGGATCAGCACGACTATTTTGGAGGAACCAGTTAAGAAAGCTTCTAATTGTACCAACTTTTTAGGTTTTTATTTTGTTCCTAGAACAGGATGTTGTAGCAGATATCCTAGCGAAGGAAGCAAGACATTTTCATAACATTATCGATTGAGATGCGACCCACCCCCTCCTTGTATTGAATTTAAACTTCAAGTAGATAAATCAAATATTGGGAATAACTGAGTGCCAAATATTGCATATTTCTACACCTTTTTATTGGCAATTAACTCATCTTTTGCGCTTTAAAATCATATATTATCCCAAATTCCGTATTTTCATTATTTTCAAGAATAAATAATTTTACTAATTAACTTTGTGTTTTTAGGTACTAAATAAAACTTAGATGAATGGAGAAGCCAAAAGAGCAGAGCAGTAAAGACAACGGAAGAGACAACAAAGACTCGAGCTAGAAGGCAGTGAAGAATATTGTTTGCACCTCATCCGCAAGTGAAGAATGTTGTTTGCAAGACCCAAAACTAGACGCGGGCTTAAGATATTAGATTTGAAGAAGGTATGGGCCTAGAAGAAGATCTTTCAAGAGATAAAACCCTAGACCCAAAACCCAAACCTGTCTCCTTCTTTAACCGTAGATTTGATACAGATGCTAAGCATCCAAGGCATCTCCACACCGTGCATCAACGTTTGCTACTCCCACCTAACACCCTAGCACCTACCATTTCTTCCCTTACTCGAGCAGAAACCAAACACTACCTCCATCTCGTTTCTCTTCCCTACAAGCTCTGCAGAACCTTCACTTCACCATCCCTCCGTCAGTCAATTCCATTCTCGACAACCTCTGAGCTCAGCCACTTTACCAGCCACCCTATGCAATTAGTGAATTAAACTTTGAATCTCTATCTCTCTCAATCTTATCTATTCTCTTGACAAGAACAGTAAACCTATAAGCTATGGTTAAGAGAGATAAGATTAAGGGTAGCTTCAACAGCTAGAGAACATCAAATCAAAGACTTGTAGAGATGAATCAGAGTAGGGGTCTATCAGAAATCGCATTTTGAGGGAGTGGGTATTCTCTAATTTTCATATTCATGGGATTGAGAAGAAATTTGGGTATAAATAGGGTTCTCTGTGAATTATGTAATCATCCGAGTTTAGTTGGATCAATTGCTAGTTTTCATAATATAATTTGTGTTTTAATCATCTTCATCATGTTCTAATTCCATTTGCTAGGGTTTAGATGAAGCCCTAGATTCCTGCTATGTTATTCATGCTAAATATGTTGCTCTTGAATGCTTAAAATTGTTAGGATAGTTTCAATCTTAGTACTTCAATACTTTGCTCTCACAGTGTATGTTAGGCATCCACTGTAGTTAGGATCACAATGTGTTGATTGTGCTGCAGCTCATGCTTTAGATACTGTTGTTAATACCTTGACTAGTTGTGCTTAATTAGACAGTTAGTGCTCCGGATTAATACTTTAGCTGTGATTGAACTATCCATTGGTGAAACACCTTAGGTAAGTGGCAGACTTGAATCTTCACCCTTATCTGTTACAAGGACAAAAGTAGTATAATTAGTTGATACATAGTGTGAGTTAGTGGTGGATTTGACAATCCTAGTACCTTCATTCCCAGTGTTAACATCTTTGTTATTGCTCATTTATTTTACTGTTGTAATCTCCATTATCATCTTGTCGTATCGACACAACAAAACATCCTTTTTGTTACTTATTGTTGAATCAATATAGGAAGACTTTGTTATCCATTCTACACCCACCTTGTCTCTGTAGGATCGACCTGTATTTGCTCTGTCTACAATAGACGTTGTGCACTTGCAGTTAGTCATAGTCATAGCTTGTTTACAGACCTACCAATAACATCCTGATATTGGATGGCTCTACTGCACATGTGATATTGGCCCCGACCTTCTCTTAATTTTCTTAATCAAATCTTTATTTACAAAAAGAAAAACCAAACTTATATTAATAAAATACCTAACCGCAAACATCCTGGTCTGATAATTTTAACGGATAAAACTATAACAACTCAGAATTTGTATTGTCAAGTATCCATAAAGTGTAGATAGATAAACCCATAATTCATACACAATCCAACCACAAATTCTTAAAATCGAGCATCTTATTTACTTACATAATATAGAATCAAAACTCATCATATTTAGAAGTTTAGCTTTAATCAATAATCAAAACCCCCAAAACTTTGGAAACCTTAAATTCTCATATTTTCAAGATGCATCTTCAAAAATAAATTTAAATCCAGAATTTAATTCACTGCGCCTCGAATTCAAGATGCATCTTCAAAGATAAGTTAAATCGTGAATTTATTTCACCGTGCCTCGAAAATGGGTTTTATCTACAACTTTTTTTTTTACACCATTTTTGTCTTGCATCTAAACCCTTGATTTGGAATAGTGAACCATTTCGGATTCTGCCATGGATCCTATTATGAATTGGGAAAAATATCGTTTGGTCCCTTTTTAGGTGGGCCCATGTCTGTTTGGTCCTTTGGTCAAACGCCTTTACTGTTTGGTCCATAATTATTTAAAAATATTAAAACTGACAAAAATACCCTTCCGTGTTAATATTTAGTTATTTTCTTGTAGCACTTCATTCCAGAAATGAAGTCCATATAAAAACCTAAAAAAACAGACTTCATTCCAGAAAAGAAGTCCATATAAAAACCTAAAAAAAAACAGACTTCATTCCAGAAATGAAGTCCATATAAAAACCTAAAAAAACGGACTTCATTCCAGAAATGAAGTCCATATAAAAACCTAAAAAAACAGACTTCATTCCAGAAATGAAGTCCATATAAAACCTAAAAAAAACAGACTTCATTCCAGAAATGAAGTCCATATAAAAACCTAAAAAAACAGACTTCTTTCCAGAAATGAAGTCCATATAAAAACCCTAAAAAAATATCTAAATCGATTAACACCATCGTCAACAGCAGCGGCAACAACATATCTTCATCTTCTTCATCATCTTCTTCATCATCTTCATCGTCAACATCAGCAGAAAAAAGAAAAAAAAACCCTTAAAAATCGTATTCAACATTATCAACATCATCGTATTCATCGTCTACAACTACCGATCTAAATATCTAATCGATTTCACCTTCATCGCCATCGTTTACAGCAGCAGGAAGAAAAGAGAAGAAAAGAAATGGAGACACCATTAACAGGAGGAAAAAGAAGAAGAAAGAAAAAAAAGAGATAAATTCTAGATCTAAAAATATATGAGAGAGAAAGTAAATATGAGAATGATTTATTCTCTCTTACTTTTTGACTATATATATGGTCCTTATCCAAAAGGGTACTTCTGCCACTACAAGGTGACATTTACATCATCCATGACATCAGCCTAGGACCAAACAATAATTTTTAGGACCAAACTATAATTTATATTACCAAATAGGACAAAATAGACATTTGACTGGGTCAAATGGACAAGACTCTCTCTAATATATTATTCCTATGACCTAATGGTATTTCCTACTTCTGAATTCCATGGACATGAGTACTGGACCATAGTATTTGTGACTCATAAGCGGTGTAGTAAAAAACCGGTATGATATCTCTGACTTAAGTTGATTCAGAAAACACCCTAATATTGCTAACGGCCACCAAGCAATTCCAGTCCACATTCCCATAAAAAAAAAAAAAAAAAAATCCAGTATTAAGGGTCAAAATTGTATTTTGACAGAAAAGAAAGCTAGGGTTTAGAAAACCCTTTGGTCCTCAAAACATATAAAGGCGATAGACGATGTTCTCTGTTACCATCATCTCAGACGGTGCTTCTCCACCTTTTCTCTCTATTCATCTCCAACTCAACCTGTAGATTTCTTTTTTTTTCTTTTTCTTTTGTCATCTAATCAAATCTCTCAATTATTTTTGTATCTTGTAGTTTTGTTTCTGTTCTTGATGATTTTGTTTCTGCAATCGAATTAGAAAAGTAGATTTAGAGGCTATGATGATATATAAGTCATGCACCACTCAGAGTGATTTTTTAAATCAGTTGCTGATAAACGACTCACCATAACTATTCTGAGCCTTCAAATCAACTTTATTGAATTTGTTCCATCTTTGTTCAGATCTTATTAGGTTTAGGTTTTTGAAAAAAATTGCAATGAGTTTTTAATTAGGGTTTTGAGATGAAAAAGAACCAAATGATGGGTCCTTTAGGGCCAACCATGATGCGGACCGTACAGTAATGATATTGCTGTTGGGGATAAAAATTGGTCTCTGATGGTTCTTTCTCTCACAATATATTCTTTTGAAGGAAAAGAATTGAGGTGGTTATGTGTTCTAGCATTACTTAAAATTATTTGATTAAAAGTTGATTGTTTTTACTCTGAAGTGAGTAATTCAATTTTTCATGATAATTTCCAGATTCCTTTTTCCCATCTTAATTTAATTTAACAATTGAATAGGATCAGGTCTTTAATATGATCGGTCCACGGTTTGCTCATTCTTTAAGCTTTTAAGCAAGGTCTCATTGCATTCAGATCAAAGTGAGACTTGAGTCTTATGATGATTTGTTATCAGTACAAATGAAAATACTAGTTGGTGACTGAGTTTTTCAATACTGCAAATGAAAATTAATGACTAAGGTTTCTTTCCTTCTTTATTAAGGATTTTGACTCTTTAGAGGCTTTATTAACTTCCGTTGAACAAGTTTAGCATCTCCATAGTTAAAGAAATGATAATGATTTGGAGTAATCATAATTGGTGATGAATTATGTGAAGAAATCTTGTGAAGTAATCATAATTGGTGATGAATCTTGTGCGGAAATGACAATTATTTGGATTTATCATAATAGGGTTTCCCAATCTTGTGCAGAAATCTTGTTAATTAGCCATCGATCTTGTTTTTCTGAACTGATTTCCCAATTGATGTTTTTTTTTTTAGTTTTTGAAATAAAAATAGGGTTCCTTAATGATGTCAATCTAGATGACGAGACTGATAATCCATCCTTGATGTTAACTGAGGCATTTGTCTGAGAGGAACTCTTAAATATTTCACCTGTTTTCTGTTTTCTTGTTTTCTGAATTCTCTTCGTTTATTTGATTTTCGTTAGTTTTCTTTTTCTTATCTGAAATTTGGGGATTTAGGGTTCATTATTATTTCTCAATGATGTTAATAAAGATGACGAGACTGATATATCCATTCTTAACACGGGAGATCCTATACATTGACTGACACACAGTCTCTCGCCCACAACCAAATTAGTGGCAAGTACGGGGAGTCTGAAAAGATTTTCATTAAGCACGAACCAAACCAAAGAAAAGACCGAAAAAGAGATTTTCATTAAGCACAAACCAAAGAAAAGTACAGATGTTGATAAAAAAAAAAGGGTCGTTTTTTCCCAGGGGCGATCAATCCATTTCTCGCAATCCTATGCATGGTTTTTTTATCGAAGAAAAGAAACTGATCAAGAAGATAAATAACAATACACCGATAGGCAACAAACCTTGCCGATGAAAGCAAAGCGCCGAGCTTACTAACAGCACAAGCAACATTGGCAGGAGCACCACCGGGAGCCTTGATGAAACCAGATGATAGTTCTCTCTTCGAGCTTCCTTTTGACCCCCTATCCTAGGTTTCAAACTATGAATTTAGCTAAGGCTAACACCAACAATTATCATCTCTTTAGAGCAATTCAACCCAAATTGCTCAAAAAGGTCGAGGAAGCAACAAATTAAGTTTAATACGGATGAAGATGTAGCTCTTTTTGTGAAGCACATATAACAATAACGGGGTGATGGTAGTGTTGGTGTTGATCAAGGAAAAACCAAATATTGGGAAACAATTATTCCATTATTTATCGAGAAAACGAAAGGTAACCCAAATGTTAGAGACAAAACTAGTTTAGAAAACCGAATATACCAAATAAAGAAAGAAATTAAGTTATTTGTCATGGAGTTCTGGAAAACTATATCGAGGTGGACGAGTAAGTGGCTATGGACAAGAGCACACGGTATGTATTTTTGTTTCATACGTATTGCTCATTATGTTTGTAAATGAATACTAATATGAAAAGTTTACATTGTAGTTGATACGTGGTCGGTGTGAGTTTCACAAGATACATGGGAGACCCTTCATCCTTGATGAGTGCTACGAGGTATACAAGAGTGAACCCGGTTATGATTACATGAAATATGTCGATATACCCCCGCTACCCCCACCACCCGTGGTCCAAGTTGTTGATGATTTAGGTGTCGATGGTGTCCATGGTGCGGACGATGTCGAGGAGGAAGAGACGGAGTAGATGTTAATACGGGTGACTCTCAAGAAAAAAAAATATCAATGAAAAGGGGACCAACTAAAAGGAAGAAAGCTCTTCAAGCTCTTAAACAAGCAAAATATCAATGTGGTACTTCAAGTGGTTCCAATGAATCCAACTTTAGTGAAACCAATGAGAGAATGTTAAGTTATTTGAAAGAGCAAGAAGAACAACTAAAAGAGGGAAAATATGAGTCGAATCAAAGAAAAGAAAAAGGCTCGTTTGGAAAGAATCATGATGGCAAGGAACCTTACTTTTCCACGAACCAAAGAGGACTCCAAAATTTGGGGATAAAACATCAAAATCATCAATTAGTGCAATTATAAGTCATAAGTGAATTACGTAACTAGAATTCTTGAATTTCATAACGGACCTTAGGTTCTTTCTAAGTTATCTAGTGCCGGGAGATGCTTGGTGGTGTCGGTTGCGTCATGGCGGCGGCAGATGAAGATGATGGTGGCGACGGCGATGAAAATGGTGGTGAGCTCTTGGGTTGAACGTAAACAAAACAAGATACTAGAGAAAAGGAACTTGATGGAACAAGATAGTAGCGATGATGAGTAATGGGTAATATGGTTTATGTTTTCCAAGTTATAATTTTATTTCTATTACTATTGTTTTCCTTGTTGTAATTTCCTTTCAACTAAAAGATTGTTACCAAAATAAACACATTGTCCAAACAACCAAAAGAAACTAACTTTAATTACCTTGCACTTCCTCCGCATGTTCATTACCAAACATCTCCCAAACATGATTTGTCAATCTTAGTCGAAGATCATTATACAAGGGTTCATGTCTTAACTCGTGATAGTTAACGGCTTCAAGAGGTACAATATCACGGTAAAACCCTATAGTCTTCATCTCCAAAGGTTCTCCATGCCCCATCTCGCCTCTCATTTTGAATTATCATGTTATGCAATATCACACAAGCCAACATTATGAATTTTAAGTCTTCTTCATCCCGAATTCAACCGGACCTCTCACTATATGCCATTTTGCTTGTAGAACCCCGAATGCACGCTCAACATCTTTCCGACACGCTTCTTGCATCTTGGTAAAACATTTTTGTCTTTCATTTATTGGTCTTTTGTAAGCTTGCACAATAGTACATAACTTAGGATAAATCCCATCGGCCAAGTAGTAACCCATATCAAATCTTCCACCACCTCGCTTGAAAATCAACTAATGGAGTGCCTCGAAAAAGATGCCATCGAATAATGGAGATGAGTTAAGTACATTAAGATCATTATTTGATCCGGACTCCCAAAATATGCATGCCAAAACCACAAATCATAAGTAGCAACCCCCTCTAACACTATCGTTGGTTCACCTTTATAAGATGCATAATATCCTCGCCCAAGACGAAGGACGCTTCTTCCAAGGCCAATGCATGCAATCCACACTCCCAAGCATACCCTGGAAAACCCCTTGCTTTATTCTCACTAAGATGCGATTAGTGTCATCTTGGTTTGGAGTGCGCAAGTACTCCCCACTATAACGCCTAACTATGTTCCTAACAAATCTCTTCAAGTACATATATAGGGTTGTTTTACCCATTCTCACATAATCATCTATGGAGTCTTCAATTTGCTACTAACCTCGCCCAAAGATTTATAAAGACAAGCCAATGTGGGAGATCCCCAATCAAACCTAATTGTGTTTTCTAAGTTCTCAAAGTTACATAACCATCCTACCTTTGTGGTAGATACACTATTAGGCATAAGCACTTGACCAATCATCCATAAAAGAAAAACCCGAACAATTTCATCCCAATATGGTTCCATAGCGACTCCACCCTTTCCTTGAAATGTTCTCAACCAATCACACAAGTCTACACATTTGATACCACCACTTCTCTTCTTCAAATATGAGAATACATCAAGACCATGAGTTATCCTTTCCCCATTCTCACCAATTTCTTCTTCATTATCACTCGGTTCTTGAGTTTCATCAATTCCTTCTAGTGCTTTCCTCCTTTCCGCGGCTTTCTTTTCCCTTTCTTTTTCGAAAATAAGTTGAACTAAATTTGGCAAAAGGTTTTCCACATACTCCACACAAAGTTCCCTATTATCCTTCACACACCAATTAATATATTGTAGACTAACTCCGTTCCTACTTCTATACCCGTCAACCAAGTGAAGTCATTGGGTGTGAGTCCTATTTCAAATGTAGGAAAATGAAACGTGTTTGTGGATTTCCAAAAGCGCTCAACAATTGCGTGTGTGAGTTGTTGATCATCTTTCAAACATTAATCTCTAGTAACCGTCCCAATCCACAATTGTCTATAAACGATTTACATCTATCATTTTGGCATACAATTTCATACATGTTATTCATATTACTCCAACCACCCCTAAAATACATCCAAGGTTCATCATCTTCCATGTTAAGTGTGTTGCAAACATGATTTTCTTCACTTCTAGATGACACACTAGTATAATCCATTGTTTCTATAGGAACCCTAAAACACATACCATGAATTATCTATTAAAATTAAACTAAATATCATAAATCAATAACATTCAAAAAAAATGAATTGGGTTCATTGTTCATACCTTCAATTAGACGAATTTGCTCTCAATTTGCTCCAAACCTTGAATTAGAGGAATTGAAAAAAACAAATTAGGTTTTATCAAAAACTCAATATATATTGAAATTGAAAGGAAAAACACTAAAATTAAGGGTTAGTAACTCACTCCGATCGTTAATCAAACTTTTCTACTAATTTAGCTTGATTTATGTAAGTTTTAGGGTAAGTTTAGTAATGGAGAAGAAGAGGGAGAAGAAAAATGGAAGTGAAGAGAAGAAAAATGGGAGAAAAACTCGTCTCCGGATGTTTTGTGGATTTACAAAACAAACGGAGACGGTCTCCCGTTTAAATTTTTTTTGAAAACCTTACGGAAAGACTGTCTCCTTTGAAAAAGACCTGGAGATCCTCCCGTAAGGTTTTCAAAAAAAAAATTGGGGACAAATTGCCCCCGTTTCATCCTACTTTGTTTTTGCCCATAGTGGCTAGACTCGTTCATATGGGTGAGTAGTCTTCCATATGGGTGAGTTAGTCTCACTTTGGAGACTACCCATAGGAGATGCTCTTAGAGCAACCACAGTCATGAGACGGACCAAATACCAAAAGCAAATACCAAAAGCCAGACTAAAAGCTAAAAAAATTTGGTATACTGAGTGTTCAAGCGCAATGGGAGAAGACCAAAATTTGGTGAAGCGCCAATATAAACAACGTCCTAGTTCGAGCGTTGTTTCAAGTTTCGTCGAACTCTTGGACGCACATATAATGAACGTCCGAGTTGAACGTGCATAAAATGTTCGCTTGGTTAGAGACGCACATTACAACGTTCAATATAACAAAGCTTAGCGTTTGGTATTGGTGTTGCGCGCTCATTATAATAACGTCTCATTCAAGCGGACACTATATCAACGTCTCCTTGGACGGACTTTATACTAGCGCACCATTGGAACGCTCTTTATATTACCGCTCAACAATTGGACGCTAGTTATATCTACGCCTAATCATATACCGCTCAACAATTGGACGCTAGTTATATCTACGCCTAATCATATACGTTAATTATACTCACGCCTAACACTAAACGGTCAGTATACCTACGCCCCACTATAATTTGGTTTAGTCTGGGTGACGACTACATTTGGTCGCAAACCCTAGAAATCCAGATCAAATATAGCTATAGTCCTCTCCACTGTACTTCACTTCCTGACCAAATTTGAGTATAGTCCCCAAATTTGGTCGTGACTGTGGTTGCTCTTAGAATATAGCAAAGTTTTAGTACAACGATTACTGTGTTGTCTTTATTAAAAACTAATAGAAGAGAATGACTATTTTTTCCTTCCATTTTTATTCGATTTAAATATACTAACCAACAATCAAATCACACAGACTCGGTTGTCTAGCACACAGATTCTATCCATGTCAAGCTCCTGCCCTTTATCAACATAGACCGATTCACAAGGGAGTCTTTTCCAATTCCCCTTTCGTGGATTTGATTGTTATGAATATGGGGTTGGAGGTAGAGAGTTAGTTCACAATTCTCTGCTCAAGCATTACCCGGATGAGGAGAGCAAGAATAGATGTCGTCAGATCATGAGCAACAACTTTGGGGTTTACAAGGCTTGGGAGGAGGTGTTACAGCAACTGCAAATGTGGATCTGCATGGAATGCATGCACTTGTATGCATGGAGGAAGCATTGCAGAGCACATGGAGATGTTGTGCTCAGTCCTTTCAATGGCAATGTGGTGGATTTTCTGATACATGGCATATGTTGCCTAGTTGCTCCATCTGCTGATCTTGCTGCTTATCCAGGTATACCAGACTCCACACTGTCGTGCTTAAACCTGGAACCGCTGGATAAAATGCTTCAAAAGCAGATTTCGATTGTGTCTAGCATACCTTCTAAGTGTAAGCTCAATGCAGTACTCCAAATTGCTTCTATCAATTCAGCTTTTTCTTGATGAACCGATTCAACTGGATGTATCACATTGGTTCAATGGGTTTTGGATGAGCGGGATGCTTTACAAGAAATAAGGCGCAAAACAAAGAAGAAACAACATATCAATCAGGAAGCTACTAATTTGCTATTATGTCGTAAGAAAATGAGTTATGGGCAGTATAATGCTGCCATAAGAACACTGACTTCTGGTGTTGCACCACCTAATTCAGAGACCTTGTATGATTTACGATGCAAGCATCCTTTATCTGATCCACCTTTGATCCCAGCTGGTGCGTATACTCAGGAGGCTTTGATTGCTTCAAAGGATTTGGTCTTGAGCAAATTGAAGAGTTTTCCCAAAGGGACCTCCTGTGGGAGGGACGGTTTACGTGCACAAAATCTTGTTGATGCACTTAGTGGCTCGGCAGCAGCTGTTTCCGAGAAATTGATCTCTTCTATCACGGACATTGTTAACATTAATTATGTTAGCTGGAAAATGTCATTCGCCTTGGGGGAATTTATAGCCCCATCTCCTCTCACCCCATTGTTGAAACCTGGTGGAGGCATACGTCCAATAGCAGTCGAGACCATTTGGAGATGGTTGGTCTCCAAGGTTGCATCCTCCCATGTAGGGAGGGAGATGAAAGCATATTTGAGAGATTATCAGTTTGGAGTTGGTGTGAATCGCAGAGGTGAGACCATACTTCACTCTGTCAATAGGCTTTTGGAATTACATGGTGATTCAAGCTCCAAATTTATGCTTCTAGTGGATTTTTCCAATGCCTTCAACCTGGTAGACCGCACTGCAATGTTGAGGGAAGTTAGATTACAATGCCCCCGATTTTCCGATGGGTGGAGTTATGGTATGCGAGGTCAGCTAGGATGTATTACACGGACCAAACCCTTACATCTACGCAAGGAGTGCAGCAAGGTGACCCTCTTGGCACCCTATTATTTGCTTTGGTTTTACATCCTCTAATCCACAAGATTGCTACACAATGTGCCTTAGATTTCCAAGCTTGGTATTTAGATAATGGCACTCTAGTTGGTGATACGCTGATGGTTGCGGTAGCCTTAACACATTATTCAGGATGAGGGTGCAGCTTTAGGGCTGCATTTAAATGTCTCCAAGACTGAGCTTTTTTGGCCGACTATTGATAGAGGGGGCTTAACTACAAGGGTTTTTCCTGTGAACATCTGTAGGCCAACTGATGGTGTTAAACTGTTAGGAGGGCCGGTCATTTTGAACTCTCGTTTGCAGTGACATGGTGGTTAGCCGGGTGCATAAGACCATGGCTTTGATGGATGCTATTACCAAACTGAAAAACCCACGGTGCGAGTTGCTTCTCCTTAGGAAATGCTCTGGTGTATCTCGACTTTACTTCTCAATGAGAAACACCAAATCAGAGCATTTAAGAGAAGCCCGACAGTTATTTGATAGTCACCTACACCAGTTTTTGCGGCACCTCATAACTGGGGATGAACCAGGTTACGACCTGCTCCAGCAAAGATTATCCACTCTCTCTATTAAACATGATGGCATGGGTGTATACACTATGGAAGACGCTTTGAATTACTGTTACCTGGCTTTTATTATGCAGAGCCAAGCCCAACAGTGCATTATCCTGCGCAGGTCTGGCCTAGCTAGTGTAAGCCCAAGTTTTGAACACGCATTGATCAACTATAATCAAGTATGTGGCAACAATATTTCTCCTCATTGCATTAACAACTTGTCCCCTCACTCTACGAGTTCCTTGGCGATTAAGTACTTTAATGCAGTGAAGAAAGAGTTACCCACTCGGTTTAACATGTTTGAGCGATATAGTTCGCTTTGGCAATGCATCAAAAGCAAGCATGCGTAAGATTATTTGTTGGCTATTCCTATTGAAGGGCTTAATTAGATAATTGGGCCTAGGCAATTTTTTGCAGTGCTTCACTACAGGCTTGGTATTCCGTTTTTTGAGGAAAGTGGGGTATGCTCCAGTTGTGATAGGGAAATGGACATTTATGGTGACCATGCCCAGCACCGCACTCATGAAGTTGGTCTTAAGTTCAGACATGATTTGGTGGGGGGGATACTCTTGCGGACATGTGTTATCGTGCAGGCGTACCGGCTAGGAAAGAGATAAATTTGGGATTCCTTGCCGACAATGGTCTGGCTTTGAGACCAGCTGATATTTTGGTTTATAACTGGGATAACAGTCATGTGTTTGGATGTAACCGGTGTCTCCCCTTTTACCGGAGGGGGAGTACGTACTTTTGTTCCTGGTCAGGAAATAAACAATGTTGTGACTCGGAAATGCAACAAATACCGGGAAAAATGTATTGCTCAGGGGTTTGGTTTCAGAGTCATTGCTTTCACTACCCTGGGGAACTGGGCAGTGATACAATAGATTTTCTGAAAAGATTATGGAACTACATGGCTAGTCATGATGCGAATGTTAGAGTTGGAAATTTCCTTTTCTATAGATTAGGAGTTGTCATTCAAAAAGGGATTGGAGCGCAGTTTATCGCTCGACTCCCATCTAATTTCTTGTATAACCAAATTACAGACGATCTTTTATTTTAAAACCTTAGAAAATATCTAAAAATAAATAAAAAGGTAATATCAACCCGGGGTCCTAGGGAAGATAAAAAAGAAGTCGTTGATATTACCTTTGTTAAATTAATAAAACATGAACAATCTTCTTTTTAATCTTTTTTCCTTGGAAGCAAGAGCATGGATAACTCATGCTAACAATTATTTCTCTTATGCTAAATTTTCAGCTGGGAACTGTGTCGTAACCCGTTCATATGATTAAAGTAGAAGACTTTAACACAAAGTAGATGAAATCGCGCCAGGGATCCTACTCTGTAGGAATAAAGAGCTTGGTTGAGGAAATTTGCAATACTCAGCTAGGCTTATTAGGGATTGATAGTCACTCTGTTAGACCATCTAATGGACTAGGTCCATTTTTCAGCTAGTCAGATAGTTTACAGCTAGTCACAGTCGTATATTTTACAGGCAGTAGTCTTAACTGTTTTCTGTAATATGAGGTTTCTCTTTCTGTTACAGTTATTTTCTTTTTCGGATACCG
Organism: Papaver armeniacum; assembly: GCA_023531295.1. Classification (NCBI taxonomy): domain Eukaryota; kingdom Viridiplantae; phylum Streptophyta; class Magnoliopsida; order Ranunculales; family Papaveraceae; genus Papaver; species Papaver armeniacum. The sequence continues at coordinate 167,274 of JAJJWW010010794.1, read as the reverse complement.
GTAACATGTCATTATCGAGAGTCTTTTTCCGTTACCTATAACATGTCATTATTGAGAGTCATGTATACAGGACCAAGTCATGTATTTTTCATTTTTATCTTTTCCAATCAATACAAAAACAATTCTTACATGGTCAGATACCAAAGGGGAATTCTTAACTTCCTTTTCGATCATTTCTCTCACCATTAAACCCGCAACTCTTAAAACACCATTAAAATAGTTAGAACTATACAAACTCAACAAGCATCTTCCGTTGTACATCAGAACAATCAACAAATACGCAATAATGAAATGTTTCCACCTTTACCTTCTCCAAATCATAACAACCTCTGATAACTTCACAACCGCCATCTTCTTTTTCTCAAACACCACCACTGCCTTCAACTCATATTTCTCAACCTCCACCACCACCACCTTCACCTCATATTTCACCACAAACCTCTCAGAGACCACAACCTTTCCTTCAACATACACCTATTCAATTTCCATCTCAAACTTCACCTTCTATTCAACCACAACAACCAATACAATTTCCCTTACAACAACAACAACATCAACAAACAACAATCTCAATTACATTTTTAATTTCCACAACAAATGTATATTCCTTTCAGTTTTCAAAGTAACTTTAGCACTCCTTTTCCAGACATTACAAATTTCGGCTCTGCGAAATTAGATGCATCAAACTATGTTGTGTCGCAAGATTAATTGTCATTTATCTTGATCCGTACTAATCTATTCGGTTTAGTTGATGGTTCAATTCCTCCAGAAACACCTACAATCATGATCAACAATACTCAAGTTCCAAATCCAAACTATCTTGAATGGTTACAATTTGGTAAATTTGTTAAATCATGTGTTAATGCAACTGTAAATAAATATTTATCTTCAAAACTTATTGGAAAGATATCGACAATGGAGAAATGGTTGCATCTCGCAAAACTATTCACTGAATAATTTTTTGCAAGAAAGTCAATGCTTATATCTCAGTCGTACTCTATCAAGAAAGGTTCTTCAACAATTACTGAGTTTCTACATCAACTCAAGACTATTTCCGGTTCACTTGCAAAAACTGGATAACGAGTTCCAGATGCTGATTTTTTAATGTATGCGCTTAAAGGTTTAGGTAAAGATTATATTCACTTTGTTGTTAGTGTTCAAAATCGTGAACCTCGCCTTCTCTTTTCTGAATTGAGATCTCGCTTAGTTAGTCATGAGCAGTTTTTGAGAGAACAAGAAACCGAGTCCTTTTCATTTCTTGTCATCGATTCAATAAACTCAGTCTTCTATGTCAAGAAACACAATTCATCTTACAATTCTTCTTTTCGCAAACCTGCTATGCCACCAGGATTTCTTTCATCTCATCATCCAAATTTTTCTTGTAATCCTCTCATAAATTCTACTATACCTCAATCTGGATTTAGGAAAGCTGAGTTCAATCCAACTCAGAAACAGGTGATAGATTACAGCTCCAATCCTTGTCAGATATACAACAAACTTGGACATTAGGTGCAAATTCAGATATGATGCCTTCAAGAGGCATTTCTTGGTCTTGATCTTAATGCAGGAATCGGTACTGAGAATACTTCTTGGTTTTTAAATGAATTTGATTACAATGTGCAGCCTCCTCTAACTACTTTTGAGTCTGGTGGTCATTGGGGACATGGTGCTTTTGGTGCTTCAAAATGATTGTATCTAGGATGTAATATCTAACGGTCGAAAGGTGCTTCCTTACAGAAATTGTCACGAGGGCGACCTCGTCACAACATGACTCTTTAGTTTTAATGTATACAAAACTATGTCAGTAGCATCCCCTTTAGCATTTTCATTTAATTAGTGTTATATTTGGACTAATGGATGCCATAATTACACAACACTACAATTAGAAAATTTAACAAATTGGGCCAACGATTTGTCTATAAGACCGCCGTGCCGAGGTGTACCGAGCCGAGGCACAAAGCTAAAACTTAAAGAAAGCCACCGAGCCGAGGCACAAGGCTAAAAGTTAAAGAAAGCCATGATGAGTAGGGCGAAGGGTCTATAGTTCTGACTTTCAAACTTGGCGAAGGCCGTGTTTTGGCTAAGAAGTTGAACGCTTCATACAATTTTGTTAAGAGACCAGATTCCCTGTTTCCACATGGTTAGTTCAAAAACAACTATAGGACCTACATTCCATTTCTTATTATTTTCTGAAAAACTGACTGAGTTGAGTTGGAATTAAGTTACACGTTATTAACGTGTCATCCACATCTTTCTCACTTCCACCTTTTCATGTCATAAGAATCTCAAAACTGTGTTTGAAGTCTAAACCTGTATAAGTAATGAATTTTACAAACCATTCTCAGGCATAAACAATTAGGGTTTTCTCATTCCTATTGTTTTCTATCTCAGCTTACAGTTGTATTGAGCTCAAGGAAGACCAGAAGCTGATCTACTTGCTGGTAAGGCACCAATGTAATACGAGCTGAACTGCCAGAGAGGGAAGGGTAGCAAAGATGTAACATCCACCATCTGCAGTTGCAAATATCACAGACAAATAAGAACGAGAACTAAAAACAAACAAGAAGACACGACAACTTAATTTGGAACTGGCTAGAAAGAATAAAATTAGCTGCGAGCTCTTTTTCTTTGAGATATGTATGTATATGATGTGTCCTTGGCTATATCCAACATCTGACAAATGATCAATTAAAGTACCATTTCCATCCAAGTATCAGACCGTCAAGAAGTAGGGAGACATATACATGTCATCTGATCTAGAAGTATGTAACTAAAATCGTAATGTAGAAACTGAAATTACTCAAGTTAGTAAAGCAACAAAAATTTAGCAAAGAATATCTCGTGGTTGGAGAAATAACAGGAAAAGTTAGGAAGGCAGCATGAAGTCCCGAAGAATTCTGTCTAAAAAGTAAAATCTGAGTCCCAAGACTCCCAACCTACATTCTGGAAAGCTATGTATAAGAATTAGTTGGACAGCTATAGAGAAAATAATAGTTAGTGCACCTTGAAATATTAAGCAAAAATGAGAATGACAAGTCACATGTAACGGATTGTGGCATAAGAAATGAGCACTTGTTAAATTGTTGCAGCACATGAAAATTGAATCATATATCAACAAGAAATGCGAAAACTCGATGGCAGATTATGTAAATCAATCAAGCTAAGTTGGACTATCAGTCTGCAAATAAACTTACATATTAAGGGAGCATTATAAGGTTATCTAGCTACTGATGAAACTAGAAGTTTGAGAAATAGATTTCTCAAGTCTCCTAGATTATCCTAAACTGTGTAGATGTAGGAGTGCAAGATAAGAAAATCTGGAATCTCGGACTTAAATAAAAATGATAAAATGTGCCAGCAGAGACTGGTACCGACACCCAAAATCAGTTTTTAGAAAATCGAACGACGCAAAATGCAAAAAGTGAGAACCACTTTATGCGACCACTTCCAAGCAGTCGAGCGATATATTCAGATAAACGGAGCACCACTAGCACCTATATTGGGAATGTTTCCAATAAATTGGTCACTATAGATCTGGCTAGTTAGTCTTGAACCCTTGAGGAAACTAGTTGATACAATTATCTAGTGAGTGAATTTTAACGAAGTGGTCTCCCGTTGTTTAACTACCAAGACGATTAATTCAACTTAAATTTCAAATCATAAGCTAAACCAGAATTTATAAATTCTAGCATATGAAACAATGCTGATACAAATTTAGAGCTAAATCTTTATTGATTTCAAGCACCCTCTGCCTTGTCTTACAAAATCAAAACACATTCTACGCAAAAAAAAAAAAAAAAAAAAAAAAAGGACTGTATTAATTCTCGGTGAATTCCATCAAAGTGTATGTGTAGATAGATATAGAAGATAAAAGGATATAATTACCTTAAATACAGATGTTGAGTTAAACAGAAGTATTGACCATCTCTTCAGCCTGCTTCTTCTTGAGATACTGATGAAGCAAAGTAAGCCTAGCCGTCTCAAATGCAAAATAACCCAAAGCTGCAAAACAAGCACTATGAACAACCCTAGGACCCATTCCTCTACTAAATCCAACCCATCCTTCTTCCTTCAAAATTTGCTTAACAGTTTCATTTACTCCACTATAAACAACAGCAGAAACCTTATTCTTAGTCTCTCCTTGAACCTGAGTCATCAATCTAGTCTTAACCACATCAAGTGGCGTCGTAATAGAAGCTGAAATCGCCCCTGCCAATGCCCCACAACACACACTTTGTAAAGGTTCCAAATTCTCTTGCCCAGTTTTACTCAACACAGCAGATTTCAAATACTCAAATGAAGAATAACTTAAAACACCAGCAGGCAAATTTCTAAGTAATGTTGCAGAATAACCAGCATAAAGACCCAATACCCCATCTTTCTGTAAAATCTTAACCAAAACCTCCCAAGACCTACCCTTTGCCCCCGTCTGCATTCTCTGTGTAATAAGCTCTTTCGGAACCATTATTGCAGAAGAAACAATATTACCCATTGCACCAGCAGTAGGAGGAATAAGCACAGCAGGGTAATTCGGTACTTTAGACAACACAGACTTACCAAATTCACAAGTACCAAAATACATAGCAGAAGAGAAAGTAGAACCAATAATCACAGCAGAAACACCACGATAAAACCCTAAAATTCCAGAACTTTGAAAGGTTTTAGCAATTGCATCAAATGTACCATTGTAAATTTTGTTAGCCCCTTTTGTTTGAAGCTTTGTTTTGATAGTATCAAGTGGAAGTAGACAAACATAAGTAAAGGCACCTGCGATTCCTCCTGCTGTTGCACCAATCAAAGCCTTTTCAATAACAGATACATTTTTTAAAAGCACTTCAACTTTTGAGCTTCCTTTAATGGCTGGTTGTATTTTAAGCCAATTCTGAGAAGTGGGTTCTTCTGGGTTTTCAATGGAAAGGGAAGTAGAAGAGAAATTGAGATTGTGGTTGTTTCCTCCGAATTTTTTGCCATTTTTCTTTAAAACTTTGTTAGGGTTAGGAGAATTGTGATTATGAGTTGATGCTAGAAGAATTGTATTGAAGTTGTTATAAAAATTATTGAAATCTGTGATTGTGTGAAGATGGTTTAGGTTTTGAGGTGGGAGATAAATAGAAGGAGAGAAATCGTCTTTCATTTTTTCCCTTTCAGATTGTGAAGGGCTTAGAGGTAGTTTGGTGGACTAGTATTCTGCCAACCACTGAACTCAGGGATATGAAGTGAACATAGAATAAGAACAGCCAAGAGCCAGCTACTGACAGTGTACATGTTTGGTTGGACGAGTATAAGAATATCCGTGCTCCAGTTATTCTAATTAGCAGTTCGGAGTTGACAGAAATTAGGAGTGCACGACGGGCCAGACCGGGCTGCCCGATCCATTTATTTGGATAGGCCTGATTCCGGAGGGGAAAAAAAAATTGAAGGGGAAAGGGGTTTAAACAAGCCCGGACTTTTATTAAACTACCTCATTGAAGCCGAGGTTTGAAGAGATACAATTTGGTGGAGCATTAGCATTCCACTTAAAATTTACATCATCATGCATTGCAAACTGGCATAAAGCATGTGTTACATAATTAGTTGATTTTGGAACATGCTGAAATTTAATATCTGTAGAAGAAGAAGCTTCATTGCGGATGTTCAAAATCACTGATCTTATACTCCATGGTATTCCTTGTGTGTGCCCTAGAATTACTGTAGTGACACCTTTAGCATCTCCTTCGAGAATGACTTTAGGCAGTGATAGTTTTTTTGCCAAAGATACACCTAGATTGCATGCAATAGACTCTGCCAGTAAAGAGGAGGTAGCATCGAAAGTTATAGTTTCACACCCTAAGAAGCAACCTCTATGGTCTTGCGCCACTGCCCCTGCATCACCTTTATTAGTAGTGAAGGTTGCATCCACATTGATCTTCACATAAGACTCCTCAGGAGGGATCTATTGCTGCAATTGATTTTCCACTGCTCCATTAGCTTGAACATTGTTTGAGTTTGTCATGCACAGATCTAAATCCAACGAAGCCTTTTGCAGAATTATATTTGAGGAAAAAGCAGCACCAGAAAACACCATATCATTCCTCAGCTTCCAAATATTCCATACGACGCATGCCCTATAAGTAAAATCAGAAACTGGAAAAGACTCTATCCAGAATTTAAGAATCTCAAAAGGATCTTCATTAAATCCATCAGATATAGGATCTATGGCAGCAGAGGAAAAGACCATCTTTGTCAGCGGGCAATCAAATAGCAGATAGAATATTGTTTCTGCTTCCTATTTACAAAAAATGCAGGCAACATCACAGTGCATACTGCCCTTCTGCAGATTTTGTTTTACTGCAATCCCGTTAGTACCTATAAATTAAGTGAGCAGAGACAGACAGGGTAAATATTCATTCACGTGGAGTACCTAAGAATTTGATGTTCTTAGAGCAATGGCTACGGGGGTTGAGAGTCTCATTCAAAATGAAAAACTTGATCAAATTTGGTCATACCATGGGTAGAGGGAAACCCCCTTTCACCCAAAACTCAACCGAGCTCTCATTCAGTTGATAGATAAAGTGAAAGTCTTCACTACACGGCTCTTAGTTTTCCGTTTGAGAAATACATTTGAAAATGAACACACAAGGCACTTAATTTGCCGTTTGAATTGGATGTTTTTTTCCTTGAACGGCTCTTGGTTAGCCGTTTTCTATTCTTGGTCTTTAATTGGCTAACAGTAGTAAACGTAAGGTGTTTTTGAAGTAAAGTGAATGTTGACTGTTGAGTGTCATGTCAAGTCAAAGGCATTCTTTCTTTACACGGCTTTTGGTAAACTTTTTTTTTTTTTTTTTAAAATGAAGTACTTTGAACGACCAATTATATGCCTTATAGAGTCTTTGTCCTCTATCCCATGGCCGATTTCTCACTCTTTCGGGTAGACTCTCATTCGCTTAGATTGGGATAAACTATTTTGTAGTATATTCCATAGTCCTTGCTCTTAGGAAAATTCTTGGGGAAGATTATGATTTTTAGTCGGTCACGTGGATTGATATCCTGGGGGCTTTTTAGCCAGTTAATTTTTAGGGCAGATTATAATTTTTATAATAAGCGACTTCTACCTCTAACAAGAAGGGTGCAGCGGAGGATTTCTTTTCTAGAAAGAAGGGGAAAAGAGTGGACAAAGAATGTGAATGAAGTTCTTTAAGAGATAAATCATAATAATATATTTTTGCACAACCATTACAACCATATATTGAAAACAAAATTGTTGAAATAATTATCCAAGAGATTTATCGAAGAGGTTAATTATGGGCTAACTTTAAAACCATTAGTTTTCCATAGTATTTAAATTTTTATAAAATCGGCGACTAACTCAGTTTCAAAATTTTCTCGATCTTCACCATTTCTCTTCCTTCATTATTCATTCAATCACTCGTAATCAATAGTTTCAAGTGAATCAGGTGTTTCTCAGGTGAATCTGATGTTTTTTCTTTCAATTAATCTAATGATGGATCTATATTAGTGAGTTAATATGGATCAACAAAGTATTAACGAAGATGCTGCAAGGGGTTCTAGGGTTGTTAATATCTCGATACCAGCTGAAAAATGTCCATCGATTTCTTTGATTGATGGTCAGAGTGATTCTAGGTATGATTCATGGACATTTTCCTTAATTGGTAGATTAGATTTTCTTCGAATTAAATTTGTTGATGCGATGAATATTTTGAAAAACCAGTGGAAGTTAACTGGTGATTGTCTGTTGATTCCTTTGGGTAAAGGTTTTTTCACCATAAAGTTATCTAATGTAGAAGATAAAAACTATATCAAAAATAGTACATGGGATGTGCAGGATCAAGTGTTGAGAACTCGAAGTTGGATTCCAAATTTTCGTCATGAGAATCAAAGAATATCTCATGCTCTAATTTGGGTATCTCTACCAAGATTAAGTCTTGAGTATTGGGATGAGAAAACATTATTTACAATTTGTGATGCAACTGGAAATCCAGTTAAAGTTGATGATGATACTCTTAAATATGCAAGTGGATATGTTGCAAAAGTCTTGGTTGAAATTGATTTTGTTGAGACAATTCCTAACAAATTATGGATTATCACTAAATATGGTAGTTTCTCACAGGAGATTATTATGAATAAACCTCCAAAGTTCTGTTCTAAGTGCAAAATTATTGGGCAAGTATTATCTGAATGTAGATTTAATAAGGTTCATCCTGTTGAACATCCTACTGAAAAATCAGTTAACAGTGTGAAGAATGTTTGTGGTCCTAAAGAGAATCAATCACTTAACAGTGCTGCTGAGAAATCAGTCAAGAGTGCTACTGAGAAAGGAGTTGTCACACCAAAGATGGTTCAAAATCCATTTGATATATGTCCTCCACCAATTGGTCAAAGCAGTAAGCATATAAATGACTCTCAATCAAATAATGAGGTACTTATTACAAAAGGAAGATTCAGTTCTTTGCAAGATAATGAAGTTGTTTTCAACACATCAAATGAGGAGAAGCAGTCACAAGAGGTTCTTGTTTGTACCATAAGTAAAATGCCACATAATGGGCCCAATTGGTACTTGAATCATCTTTTGGCCCTCATCCAAGCCCGCTAACCAGTCAACCGAAGCATCCCACTAGCCTACCCAGTATTACATAAATTCAACACCCGGTCAATGGTCAAAGTCAACGCCCGGTCAATGTCAAGGCCGTGTTGCCGATGGTGCTGCCATGCAGTATCCATCCATGATTGCCAATGGTGCTGCCATGCAGTTTCCACTCATGTTGCCAGCAATGCTGCCAACCAATTCCCAGCTAATTAAGTACTCTATCGCACTGCCAGCCAGTCAATCCAGTCTGCCAGTCAGCATCCATCCATACTGCCAGCCCATTACGCGTGTTAGCTAGTCAGTCCATTATGCAGAATTGAACAAGAGGGAAGTTTCATGGGGTTTCATGCAGAATTTAACATGGAGGCATCAATAAGCAGCTTTCATGCAAATTAATTCAGGAGGCATGAATGAGCAGTTTCATGCAGAATTAAACATGGAGGCATCAATGAGCAGTTTCATGCGAATTAATTCAGGAGGCATGAATGAGCAGTTTCAAGCGGAATTAAACATGGAGGCATGAATGAGCAGTTAATGCCATTTAAGTTTATATTGAAATTAGATATTGAACTGTATAAATAGGGAGGAGCAGAAATCATTTAGGGGGGAGCCAATACAAGAAAAGAGCATTGTAATTCCAAATATCAATAAAATACCACTCCCCTAGGGGATTCGTCCGTGGATATAGGCAAACCATGTCGAACCACGTTAAACCTATGTCTCTTTATTGGTTCTTCAATTCATCTCCTAACCCAAAATACACATCAAATAATCGATTCAATCGTGTTTCGTGCCCAAAAGTAATTTTGGGTGCAAACAGTTCTCACTCTAGCAAAAATACTTCAAGTTGTAGAGGATAACTCTGTTGAGAAGAGTGTGATTAAATTCATTAATGGAATAGATGGTATTGTATCCTCTGAAAGAGTTCATGTTACTTCTTGGTCTAGAGTTGTACAGAAGCCTTCAAATGTGAATTCACCATCAACCAGTACTGAAGCTGTCAAGGTAATGGATACTCAAGTTTCTTCTAGCACTCAAGTTCCAAGCAAATACAATTTTAGGAAAAATCAAGGAAAAGGAGGTACTAAAGGCCTCCATTCCAAACCATGAAAGTCTTATTTTGGAATTTAAGAGGCCTTAGAAGAGCCATGTCTCAAAATAAATTATAGGCTCTAATAAACCAGTTTAATCCTTCAGTAGTATGGGTTGCAGAACCCAAAGTATTATGTAATTCTTCATTTTCCAATAATTTGAATCTACCAGGTATGCAAAGCATGGTAATTCACAATTCAGTATTAAATAAGAAAGGTAATATATGGTTATTCTGGAATAAGAATTTACCCACTCCTTCAGTAGTATCTATGTCAAGTCAGATGATCACAGTTGAAATTGGTGGTGTTCTGATATCTGGTATTCATGCTCATGTTGGTGTAGTTCAAAGAAGATTTTTGTGGTCTGAGATGGAGATGATTAGTGGTTTAAATTTACCTTGGTTATCCATTGGTGATTTCAATGTTGTTACTTCAGTTAAGGAGAAAGTTGGTGGTAAAATTCCAAATAAAAGAGCAATGTTGGATTTTAATAATTGTTTAGACATTTGTGAATTGATGCAGGCTCCTAAAACAGGTCTTCAACATTCTTGAGTAAGAGGATATTATGTAATCTTGATAGAGCAGTGTTCAATCAACTATGGCTGCAGAAATTTGATGGTTGGGGATATAAAGTTGGTTTGAGAATTGCATCAGATCATGCCCCTTTACTAGGTAGATGTGCTTTTATTCCTAAGCCACATAATGCTCCTATGAGGTTTCAAAAAATGTGGATATCACATCCAATATTTATGGAAGTTGTTGAGAAATGTTGATCTGGGGAGATAGTGGGAGATCCAACTTTCATCTTTCAACAAAAATTAAAAAAGTTAAAAAGAATTCTTAAGGATTGGAATTGGGAAGTGTTTGGAAATATAAATGTACAAATAAAGGAAGCTGAGGTTAAAGTACATGAGGCAATGGTCAACTCAGACAATAACCCTTTTTATGAAGAATTGCTTAATGATTTGGTAAGTGCTCAAAAGAAGTACAACTGAATACTTTCTTGAAACAAAAATCAAGATTAAATGGATAAAAGAGGGGGTAGCAAATAATGGTTTTCTTCATACAAATCTTAAAATCAAACAAGCAAGGAACACTATCAGTGAGTTGGAGGTCAATAATGGAGATATCATATCTGATCAAGAAAAAATTTCTGAAGAATTAGTGAAACATTTTGAGCACAAGTTTAAATTTAAAGAAGTGGAAAATGTTGAGCACATGGTAGATGGCATCCCTGAAGTGATAACTAGTGATGATCAAGATATGTTAGAGGCTATCCCAGATGAGAATGAAATTAAAACCACTCTATTTGATATGGATCCAGATAGTGCACCTGGGCATGATGGTTTTTCAGGTTGTTTTTATAGAGCCTGTTGGCACATCATTCATAAAGATGTTGTCAATGCAATCCAATTTTGCTGGAAGAGAAAGTTCATTCCCAAGGGGCTTAATTCAAACTTTTTAGTTCTTATTCCAAAAACTAAAGGAGCAAGAAGTCCAAATCAGTTTAGACCAATAGGTCTGAGCAATGTGAGTTTCAAAATCTTCACCAAAATCATGGCTACAAGAATGGGAAACCTTATGCACAAGTTGTTTTCTCCTCAACACGCTGCTTATGTCAAAGGAAGGTGTATTCAAGATCAAATTATGTTGGCTTCTGAAATGATAAATGAGATGGCAAAGAAGAGAAGATGTGGTAATGTGGGACTTAAGCTTGACATATCTCAAGCATATGATTCAGTTAGCAGGGAATTTTTGTTTAAAGTACTTCAAAAATTTGGGTTTTCAAAGAAGTGGTGTGAATGGAATCATATTTTATTTCAATCTGCAAGAATCTCTGTGATGGTTAATGGGGGTCCATGTGGTTTCTTTTCAGTAGGTAGGGGTTTGAGATAAGGAGATCCCCTGTCTCCCATTCTATTTGTATTAATGGAAGAAGCATTAAGTAGAAGATTAACTGAGATGGTCAATAAAGGCTTAATCTATCCAATGGTTGAAATAAAAGGTATACATCCAACTCACTTAATATTTGCAAATGATGTTTTCATTTTCTGTAATGGTGCTAAGAAAAGTGTTTTAAACTTGATGAAATTGCTTGAAGATTATCAAAAGTGTTCTGGTCAGATTATAAATAAACAGATAAGTAAAATGTTCATTGATGGTGCTTCTGAATTGAGGAAAAGTCAGCTTAAAGAAATGATTCAAATGGAAAGAAGTGTATTTCCAGATAAATACCTTGGAGTTATTCTTTGTGTTGGAAGAGTTAAAGTCTCAACAGTATGGCCTATGGTAGAACTGTTGCAAAAGAAACTAGCTACATGGAAGGGTAAATTGTTATCCTTTCAGGAGAGGGTGGTGTTAATTAGATCAGTCCTTTGCAGCATTCCAGTCTACAGTATGGCAATTTACAAATGACCAATATCAATTATTAAAAATTGTGAAAAGATCATAAGGAACTTCCTATGGTCTGGTGATGGAGACACAAGGATATACATCAAGTTTTCATGGAAAAAAGTATGAACACCACTAAAAGAAGGTGGCTTGGGTATTCCAAGACTTGAGATTTTGAATAAGGTTTTTCTTATGAAGATGATGTGGAAAATTAATAACTCTAAAGAGGACTGGGCACTGTTTTTTCATGCTAAATATAAAGATAAAAATGGGCAATGGAGCTCAAAGTGGCAGCTATCTTCAGTGTGGCCAGGTTTGAAATGGGCTTGGGAAACTCTTAAAGAAGATATTAGATGGAGAATTGGTGATGGTAAACAAATATCTGTCTGGTTTGATAACTAGATTGATGGGTGCACATTAATAGATAAATTTGGCTATACTTCATTTGTGAATGATAATATTCACTTGAAGGTTTCTGATATCATAAATGATGGAGTTTGGTCTGTGCCTACTGAGCTTCAACAGATAGTTCAGAATGTGGAATTACCTGAAATTTGTGGTGGAGCAGATGGCTTAATATGGACAGGGAACTTAGAAGGTAATTTTTCTGTGCCTGAGGCTTTAAACAAAATTAGACACAAAGAACAAGAAGTAAATTGGTCTAAGTACATATGGAATTCTTTTCTTCATCCTTCTACTGCCAGTAATGTATGAAAGCTCATTCAAGGTGTTTACACTGATGATACTACAATGATTAGCAATGGGTATGAAATTGTATCAAGATGCTGCATTTGTGAGTATGAACAAGATAGTATGCATCATTTACTGTGGGAATGCAGTTTCAGTATTGATATTTGGAGGTGGATGTGCTTAATATTCAAATTTGTCCAGCCTAATTCTTTTGATGATATATGGAGAAATGCTTCAAGCTGCAGCTCTCTAATTAAACAGGTATGGATAACTGCTGCTTGCACCATTCTTAAGGAATTATGGTTCCAGAAGAACAAGAAATTCTTTGAAAATATCAAGCCAAATGCTCAGGCTTTTAAATGCAGAATTCCCAAGTTGGTGAATGAAGGGGGATTGAGGTTTATAGGGACCAAATGGAATCAAGCTTATGATAATGAAATAATAACAAGATTTTATTTGGGAGCTAGATACTCTAAATTTCAATTCATTAAAAGATGCCAATGGAGTCCACCTGAAGTTGGTTTTGTTATGTTTTGTTGTGATGGATCTTCTTTTGGAAATCCTGGTGCTGCTGGTTTTGGAGTGGTGGTAAGGGATTCAGATTGTTAGGTGGTTGCAACTCTATCTGGAGGTATTGGAATTGCTTCAAATTATTTGGCAGAAACTTATGGAGGCATGTGTGCAATGGAATTAGCAGTTCAATGGCATATGCAGAACATCATAATTGTGTCAGACTCAGAAACAGTAATTGCAGAATTTGTTCAAGGTAATGTCCCCTGGTTTATTAAAGGAAGATGGTTGAAAGCTATAAGGCAGATCACACAAATAAGGTATATGCATTGTTACAGGGAGGTCAATTTCTCTGCTGATAATATTGCTAAAAGAGGTGCTTCACTAGTTGCAGGTGAAAGGAAAATTCACATTGATAGGCCTCAGTTTTTGCCTAGAATTGAGATGCCCAATGTTGATTACTACAGATTATGTTGATTAACAGTATATTGTATTGAAATTTATTCTCTGTCTATTTGTTTGAACAATGAGCTCTGTTATTTGAGTTGTAAAAAATTTTCCATTGATAAATGAAATTATGTGATTCAGAAAAGAAAAAAAAAAAAAGTGAAGCGAAAGTCAGGACGTGAGGAAATACATGAATTACAGGTGATTGAAATAAAAATGCATGTTCTTAAACATAATCAGATGGCGGTTGAATAAGAATCGCTAACAGATAAATTGCCAACAACTCTATTTCCAACGGCTCTATTTTTAAACATTATAAGATCTTAATCTTTTAACCGTTTTCACTCACACCACTCCGCTTTCTTCTCCCAAATTTTTCAAAAAACATAATAATTGTACAATAGCTCTTAGTGACAACTAATTTACAAAAATATAGAGCATCGGAAACACTTTCTGGAAAAAATAAATCGAAAAAATAAAAAATACCAGTGCCTGCAATTGATGTTGATGTTACTCAGAATCGTGTCATTGAGTTTACTTCGCCGAATATAGTTGCTGGTCCAGATTTAATTTCAAGTCATATGTCAGGGCGTCCAGATCGGGCTGGATATCATAGAATGAGAAGCGGATATAAAGACTTAAATGCTTTTTTTCTAGCTCTACCCGGTGCAGTCCGAGAAAGAGTCGATAGATACTCCTGGCATTCGGTTTTATTTTGTAAAACACAATAACGTTATTGTTCAAATATTGGTAGAAAGGTGGTGGACGAACGCACATGTTCTATTTCCTTGACTTTGAGTTTATTAAACCAAAATGAATATTTATTTTTTAACAATTAGATAAATGATATCATTTTTTTTATAAAGGAATTGCATGCCCCTTTAATTTGTATTTCATTTGTGAAACACCAAGTGGCCCTGTACCATTCAACCAAATGAGTGGGTGTCAAACCAAAAATGGTAGATGCTTCTTCAAATATTTTTAGCATCAAATGTACGAGAAGATCATAAAATTTTGGAAGGAGGTAGAATACATTGTTCAATGTTGAAAGCTTTCATACTATACAAAAAAGGCTCAAATAATGAAGCTAAATATGATGAACTCAAAAAGTTGTATGTGTGCTGGTTATTGGGTAAAATGTTCTTTTCTAATTCAACCAGTATATCTCATGTTGGTTGGCTTGAAGCATTACAAGATCTTAATGTTGCACCATATAATAATTTGGGGTCTGTAATTTTAGCAGAAATGTACTACGACATCGATGCAGTATCTATATGGGAAACAAAATTCATTGGTTTTGGGGCATCATAGAGGTAAACATCTAAGTTTTGTTTTTTAAATTGAGTATTTTTCTAAATAATATTAGATTATGAATTTGTTTCCAGTAATGTGGTATACTTACTCCCGTGTTGGTAAACCAAACATAAAGACAAAACGCAGAAAATCCCAATATTGGACATGTACTACAAGTGGAACCTATATAAGGACACTGGTGATGATGGGATGCTTTCCATTTTTGCTCAAAGATATCAACAAATAACAAGAATTTATTGTTCATCCATACTACAGTTTTGCAGTTTGGAGAACCTGAGGTACAAGGTATTATGGATTATTCACTTCGAAGAGTTTTTTTTTTCACCCATAGCATTCCATAAAGGTGATTGGAATTTGGGGAAAAAGGCTGCTTTTCCAGTTACAGAGTACTTTTGCAAAGGCGATTAACCCCCAAGACAGATGTAAGTTTATGCATCAGATTTTGATAGGTTGAGACAGATGTCATAGGAGAGTTTTGAATTAAACACTGAAATAATATTAGGGAAGCACATTTATGGGTTTGATAAGCCGACGTTAGCTCGTCTTGGTCGTGATAACTCTATCATTTCTAGTCAGCCTCCTCCAAAAATGACCTACCCAACAAATCCATGTTTTTCATTATCTTCATCAAATATACCTCAATTAAATTGAGAGTTGCCAAGTATAAATTTACAAGGGGACCCAACCATGATCCCAATATATTTTCGACAACTATGGAACGTATGTTTATCACAACATAGATACCATTGAAGATCAATTGAAGGTAGAGATTAACAATTTGTATTGGGTAAACCAACAAATGATGGCTTTGTACTTGCATACGATTTGAAAATGGTAGGTGGATAACATCCTGTTTGGATTGAGTTCATCTGTAAATCTTGATAGTCGTGAAAATTCTTGCGGTACTTTCTAGGAGAAATTCATCATGGCACGAGAATGTGGGAAATATACAAGTGCAAGAATCTAAACACTAATTGTGCCTACTTCCAACATCAAGTAATTCATCCAGATCTGAAACGCTTTTCTGCATCATTTCTGACTTGGAACCAGAATGAAGCTTATCATCCCGATGCACCATAAACAACCTCTTTTACGTTTATACCCACCACTGATGTATTTTAGAAAGTGATAAAAACAGATTCATTTCTCAGACTTGTGAGGGATGCTTTTTAGACTTAAATTGTAAAACTAAAATAGGAAACTCAGACAAAGATGATATCAATATTAAAATAACACTGAGGTCAAGATTCCACTATTTTCCAAGTTCAAAGTGATCAAATCCAATATTTATATTTATGTAGTTTTTGCGTTTAATTTGATTCTTTACTATTGCAACATGTAGATTTTCAAAATAACAAGTGTAAATCCAAAGTGTAGAGCATCAAAAACCTATGGCCAAGCATGCTCTATCAAAAGAAAGAACAATTGTTTAACAAAAATCTTTCAAACAATTTTTTATCAAGGCAAATAATGATAAAAATAATTACAACAAATAAATAAGAATATACCAATTTTTGTTGGAAAAATAGCTTGCTCTGTCGCCTTAGCAAAGGGGTTTAGCTCCTCATATTAATCATGTTCTCAAAATATGTGTTTATAGCTCAAAAGTGTACAAGGAGGTGAAAAAGTAATAACACAGCTATTGGAAACAGTGTGAACGTGATGCAAAATCTCTGTTACAAAGAGGAACAGTGGCTAAAGACCTAATGCAACTACTGTTGATAAATAATATATAGCTTTTGCAGATGAATAAACAATAATTTATGCGATAGGTTCTGTGCGTCTAATGTTCTTGGTATTGCAGTAGTAAGAATAATGCTTCAACTCGTGATTTCAACTCTCTGTTCTCTTCTAAACGTCTCCTAAGGTTACCTCCCCAAACTCCCTATACCTCTATTTATACACGGCCAACCCAAAGTCCACGAGTTAATCTCCCCTTTATTTTCTCTGCAAGTCACCGGAGATTTATTCTCCCTGTTTCCTTTTGTACGCGTCTCCTACTTTAATACTTTTCAAACTCTTTCTTCAGGTGAAATAGAATCAACAGAAGATATTCTCTTATTCCTTTCCCACGAAACTTCCAAACTTATCACCAAATATCCGCTAAACCAACTCTTCTATCTGTTTCCGGAAACTACCAAATATAAGAAGATTTCCTCATTTTTTATCCCTTAAACGCGTCTTCTGTGTAAACCAACTTAGCACCAAAGCATACAAACTCCCTCAGTACCTAATGAAGACTCGATTCGTTAAAGTCCTGGCGTAAAATTCTCTTCCAACTTCCTAAAATATCGCAAAGAATCCTGAATATCTTTCCTCTCATCTGTTTCCCTAGAGCCAAAGAAATGAACCAATTGGATCGAATCTGGGGTGATTACCAATCCTGTTTTAGTGTAACAGGCCATCACTGAACCAAATTTATTTCAAACTCCAACATAATCTCACCCAAAATCCGATCCAGAAATCATGCAGGCGAAGAACAAAGTTTCCCGCCAAAACTGGATAATTTGAACCGTGAAGGAGGGCGGTGTCGAAGTGATATCTGGGGTGCCAATAGTAGGTGGGTACCCCTTATCAAGTAGGTGCCGCTTATCCAAAATGGGTTCCGAATAGCAGGTTTCCTCCGAGTGCCTTTATCAACTTTCGAGCCGATTTCTCCAAAAAAAAATTATTGCCCAAAAATACCTACAAACACATAAAACACCACAATAAATACAAAATCGAGTGTCAACAATATATAGTATTGAGATCAAATTAGACACAAAAATGTTTCTATCAACCACTTTTGATTTTCCAATATGAAGATATAGGAGATTCACAAATTTGTTGGTAAGTGGGAATATTCCGGGTCTTGGAGAATGGAATCAACATGAAGAAGACAATAATGTACGACATTAGAATACTTTTATTTTTGCTACTAATGTAACTCTAATTTTAATTAATGAAAAATACTTCTTTCTGGTTGGTTCAAATTACATATGATTTAAACTAAGCCTCGATAAGTCTTGTGAAGGAAGGATAATTATACACGGTCTTGTGTATATCTTGTGAAAATCTTTTGGCCTATATAGATAGGATTTGCTTGTCTTCTGAACTTGCAACACTCATTGGTTTAAGTTGCTAGTTCCGAAATTGATGAATTACGACCTATGCTTGATTCCTTCAGGGTACGAGTTGGGTACCCATGCAGCCTCAATGCAACACACTTGTGGTCTAGCACCTTCTCGATTCCTTTTTTATCTCTTAAACATGTCAACTACCTATAAATAAGGTAATAAACCATATTATCGTGTTTAACTCTCCCAGAAATTTTCCAAAATAATCCACAACCAATCCCGTAGATACTTCTCCGTGTTTTGCCGAAAATCAATAATCCTGCCCAATCGAGTTGATCCAAACACCCATAACATCCTTGTTATGCTCCAACAAGTCCAGTCCAACACGATCCTGCCATTGAATCTCTCTATATCTTCCCACAAATTCGAACAGAGATTTGTGCAGGTGAATACTTGAGTTTCCCGCCAAAATTTATACTTTAAACGATGAAAAAAGGTGCCCCTTAACAAAAATGGGGGTCCCTTTAGCAATTCTCATTGGGGTGCCCAAACCCAATTATTGGGTGCCTTTAGTAATTTTTCTAGGGTTCAAATATCATTCTATGGGGCGTCTCCAACATACTTCCGGGGTGCCTTTATAAATTCTATCTTGGGGTACAAGTTCCACTTTACGAGTCAATTTCTCCGCAAAAGCTTATTTCTCCATAAACACCCACAAAGACATAAAAAGTATTTATGAAAATAAAATAGAGTACTAACAATACAGAAAAAACGGGGGTCTAACAAACACACCCAATATTTCGCTTAGCAATGTGTATGGACAAACTCCAATATACTTTCGAGAGAATCAACTAGACAGTCAGACTCAATCTCAAGAAAAGTATACAAATAGTTCGTATCTTTGTTTCATAATGTAATCAGCAAATCAAACAGATATAAATCCGTGAGCCTGATTATTATGTGAAACAACTTGAACGGTACCAATGACCAATGTTCAAGGATCAATCAATTTCAATCAACAACCAAAGGTTGGATTTACCAATTGATTCAACGCAAAACCTGTGATATTTCAATTATATAACAAAATATAATGCGGAAAAGAAATAACACAGACACCAGAAGTTTTGTTGACGAGGAAACCGCAAATGCAGAAAAACCCCGGGACCTAGTCCAGATTTGAACACCACATTGTATTAAGCCGCAACAGACACTAGCCTACTACCAAGCTAACTTCGGTCTGGAATGTAGTTGAGCCCTAATCAATCTCACACTGATTAAGGTACAGTCGTGTTCCTTACGCCTCTTGAACCACGCCGGATTCTACGCACTTGATTCCCTTAGCTGATCTCACCCACAACTAAGAGTTGCTACGACCCAAAGTCGAAGACTTGATAAACAAATTTGTATCACACAGAAAAGTCTATTGAATAGATACATCTATCTCCCACAGATATACCTACGAGTTTTGTTCCGTCTTTTGATAAATCAAGGTGAACAGGAACCAATTGATATACCAGACTTATATTCTCGAAGAACAGCCTAGAACTATCAATCACCTCACAATAATATTAATCGATTAACGAAACAAGATATTGTGGAATCACAAACGATGAGACGAAGATGTTTGTGACTACTTTTCAATCTTGCCTATCGGAGAATAAATCTCGAGCAAATCTTAAAGAAGATAGTAGTACTCAATAACGATATAAAACAGCAAGATCAGAACGCGCAACGACAGAGAAATAGTTGGGTCTGGCTTCACAATCCCAATGAAGTCTTTAAATCGTTAACCTACAGGGTTTCAGAAAAACCTAAGGTTAAAGGAGAATCGACTCTAGTCGCAATCTATGGGGATTAGGTTTCCCAGTTGCTAGAGTTCTCCTTTATATAGTCTCCAAATCAGGGTTTGCAATCTATGCTACCTTGGTAACAAAGCATTCAATATTCACCGTTAGATGAAAACCTGATTAGATACAAGTTAATATGTGTCAACTGTTAGATCGAACTTAGCTTGTTATACACAAATGAAATGTACGTTATTTAGATATAGGTAACCGTACCTAAACGTGTACACTTAGTTGGTTCAACAATAGTTAACCAATGGTTAGCCATATGAGCACTTTCATATCAACCTAATTCATCTTTATCATAAACTAGTTCAAATGACTCAAATGAAACTAGTTAAAGAGTTTGTTCAATTGTTTATATTCTTATAGAAGTATACAAGACACAATTGAAGCAAAATCGATTTTGATTCAGTCGAATCATTTCATGAACATTATAGCCACGGTTTGCAAAGATTGCATTCCTTAATATATAAATGTATTAGTTCATGAATAAACCGATTTTAGAATATAACCTACTTAAGTATGCAAACGCGTACGCATACCTAAGTGGTCGGACTGGGTTTGGTTACGCCAGTACGCGTACGTGTACGCATGCCATTTCACCTTTCGAACTCCAGCAGAAATTCACGGGAATTATACTTCCGCCAGGAAGCGTACATGTACGCATACTTAGCTCCCGGACTTACATCAACCAACCAGTACGCGTACGTGTACGCATACTATGGTTCCCGGTTTTGGACTTTACACAAATGTGAATACACACCATGTTTATATCAAATCATGGTTACATATTCTAAACCCTCATTTCAATCATTGAAACATTCTTGGAAGACGACAATAGTTGTCTCACACAAACTATTAGCTTCAAAAAAAAATTCAAGTGATCGAATGATTAATACAAAACATTTCGAGTCTACATCAAATGACTGTCTCACACAAATCATGTAAGATGTTACAAGGCGATTTTCACATGATCATATTTTGACTTGCGTCAAGAATAAAAGATGAACTTTGTTAAAGCGAAAGCTTACCAACACATATTTCGAGAAATAGATACGCGATATAAACTAAGCTCGAAATACCAAATGTGTATAAATGAAGTCTATATAGCAATACGACTTTTTGTCTCGAATAGGAGATAGAGTAGATAGACTTTTGAGTGATAGATGATTTCAAGTCTCCACATACCTTTTTGTTGGTGAAGTTCCACAAGTTCCCTTTAGTAGTTCTTCGTCTTCATTCGATGAACGCCGTGGAGTCTAAAGCTCAACTACACTTACTATCCTAATCCGAGACTTAGCTATAAGTAGACTAGAAATCAAGACTTATAGTTTTGGCAACTAAACTTGACAAACAAGCTTGAGATAGCAACACTTGCGAGTTCGACCGAGAAGTGCTCTAACAAATACACATAATTAAGATCAAATCAGACACATAAATGTGTCTATCAAACTAGTTTGAGTGAACTTATGTCAGAAGATAATGATCTCAAGAATAATCAAATAGGGTGCAATCAAGAGTTACCAATCGTTAGTCAATTAATCAATAATTTAAAACTAAAATAACAATGTAAATTCTAGTTTCCCACCAACGGTACTAGTAGACGCTTCTTGATCCCAAAGAATTCTTTAAACTAGAACATGTAAGAGATTTCGCCTAATTAGGTTATTCTCCTCCCCAAGATAGTATTACAAGTAATATTATTAGTCGGCTACAACAGTGACTACGAAACGAAGCACCTGCCTCAAGATGAGTTTGTAATAAGAACAAACTTCACTCTTTATAGAACAAGGTAGTTTCATCACCACGGAATTTTCATAACCGAAAATATTCTCAAGATATGAATAAAGCACCTAAATTCGGTTTTGTCTATTTCCAACCAGTATCCAACTATATAACCGAAAACCCTCTTGGATACAACTTAATATTATCTAGCGTTCAAGATACTTCACTAATATATCTTCCAGAGATATGTTTTGCTTGCTGGAAAAACAAAACATATACATTCGAAAATCTTAACAAGAAGATTCTCAAACATTTCGGTTTGGGATTTCACCTTCAGTATCGAGTAATATCTTTGAACAATAAAATATATTATTTATGCACATAGTCAAATTACTCATTATGTCGACATCTTGAAATTTCTTATTTAGCAAACCCAATTTCCAAAATTACACAAACCCTAAAGTATACGTGACTAGAGAAATAGTTTTTGCATATGGGAATCGGTTCTACCATGACGTCCAATGTAAGTAGGGGTCGGTTCTACCTTGATTCCCATATATGTTAGGATCGGTACTATCTTGACTCCCAACATAGGTAAACATCGGTACCACCTTGACTCCCAAAATAGGTAAGGATCGGTTCTAACATGGTTCCCAACATAAGTAGGGATCGGTCCTTCGTTAGATCTTCAATGAAAACCGGACCACCAATCCTATCAATTTCTTTCAACTACGAAACAAGTTCCTAAGTTCTTTACACAATATAGTAAACAAGTCACAAAGATTATTTTTATGTCGCAATTACGAAGTTCAAAAGATAAGCATTATACTTCGTAGTTCAATATACCTAAGTTGTAAAACAACTTGTATATTTTTCCTTGATACTATAATCATATTAAGATAATCATGTCTCTAATACTAGAGTTTCATGTATATAACTTCGCATGTTATTTTTTCAATCCAAACTTGAAAGCAACGATATAGAAATCGGAACAAGTAAAGTCATGTGTTATTAACCTAAATTAAAAGGATGATGTCTTCGCTGATGTCGATACGTCCTCAAAATCTTCATTTCTTCAGAGTAATACTTGTTTGTCTCAACATTTCTAGACTTCCTAGTCTAACCTAACCAAGTTGACTCTAGTGAACTTATCTAGCAACTTTTGAGTTCTGATACTAAAATATGAAAACCAACCATGACATACCAACGCTTGGCGGGTTCAACCGAGCAATGCTCTAATAGTTGTGATAGTGACAAGAAAAGTTTATTTCTCGTACTTGTGAAGATTGATTTTTTAGACTTAAATTTTAATAATAAAACTAGAAAAACCAAAACAAAGTTGGTATCAAGATTATAAAAAGGATTGAGACTAAGGATTCCATAATTAACCATTTTAAATGAATCTAATATATTGCCTAATATATTAGAATCATTTACGTTCAAAGTGATTCTAATATATTGCCTACAGTATATTTTCAAAGTAGCGGTTGTAAATCTCAAGTATGGGACATCAAAAGTATTAAACTAAGCATGATCCATCAAAGTAAATCAAATCATTCAATAAAAATTAATTATTCAATTTTAGTTCAATGCAAATAATCATAAAAGAAATTGCAAATATTGATTAAAATAAAAATATACCACTTTATTGGAACAATGGCTTCCTTCGACGCCTCAACAATGTGGTTTAGCTCCTCATATTAATCACTTGCTCAAAATAATGGTTCATAGCGCAAAAGTGTACAAGAAGATGAAAACAAAATAAAGCAGAGAAATCGCAATGCTGAATAGGCATTACAGAGTAACTGTTAGGATCCAAGTTTGTAGATTTGAAATTAGCATTGCAGATTTGAAATTAGCATTGCAGATTTGAAAACAGGCGTTGCAATGTTCTCTCGCAGTTACTGTAGATAAACGACAGTTCTGAAGTGTCAAAGTTCTTCGTGTTCTTAAGTTTTACAACAGCAGGAACAATTCTTTAACCTCTGATTTCTCCCTTTTCTCGGCTCCGTTCTCTTCTAAACTTCCCATAAAACTTCTCTAGACTTCTCTGGGACACGACTAAATTTTTGTTTTTCTTTCACAAAAAGTCTCGGGATTTTCTTTTTCTTCTCCCCTATACGGGGTTTCTGTCTTGATCCAAACTCTCCAAAAGATAGAATAAAATCTACTACGAAGATATGTTCTCTGTTTCACCATGTGAAAAAGCAGGGGTCTAACAACCTCACCCAATATTTCGTTTAGAAATCTGTATGGACTAACTCCAATATAATTCTAAGAGCACCAACTAATAAATCGAGCTCAATCAAGAAATATATCCAAGAGTTATATCTTTGTTTCACAATGTAATCAACAAATCAAACAGATAGAAACCCGCGAGCCTGATTATTATGTGAAACAACTTGAACTGTACCAAAGACCAATGTTCAAGTGTCAATCAATTTATATCAACAACCAAAGGTTGGATTATATAATTGATAGAACTACGCACAACCTGTGATATTTCAATTATAAAGAAAATATAATGCGGAAAAGAAATAACACAGACACCAGAAATTTTGTTAACGAGGAAACCGCAAATACAGAAAAACCCCGGGACCTAGTCCAGATTTGAATACCACACTGTATTAAGCCGCTACAGACACTAGCCTACTCCAAGTTAACTTCGGACTGGAATGTAGTTGAGCCCTAACCAATCTCATACTGATCAAGGTACAGTCACGTTCCTTACTCCTCTGAATCCAAACAAGACTCCACGCACTTGATTACCTTAGCTGATGTCATCCACAACTAAGAGTTGCTACGATCCAAAGTCGAAGACTTGATAAACCAATCTGTCTCACACATAAAAGTCTATTGATTAGGTAAATCTGTCTCCCACAGAAATACCTAAGGTTTTGTTCCGTCTTTTGATAAATCAAGGTGAACAGGAACCAATTGATACACCGGACTTATATTCCCCGAAGAACAACCTAGTAATAACAATCATCTCACAATAATCTTAATCGTATGGTAGCGAAACAAGATATTGTGGAATCAAAAACGATGATATGGAGATGTTTGTGACTACTTTTTATCTTGCCTATCGGAGATTAAATCTCGAGCAAATCTTAAAGAAGATATTACTCAATACGATAGAAAACATCAAGATCAGAACACGCAACTACAGAGAAAATAGTTGGGTCTGGCTTCAGAATCCCAATGGAGTCTTTAAGTCGTTAACCTATAATGGTTTTAGAAAAAACCTAGGTTAAAGGAGAATCGACTCTAGTCGCAACTAGTATCACACATGATGTGTGGGGATTTGGTTTCCCAGTTGCTAGAGTTCTCCTTTATATAGTCTCCAAATCAGGGTTTGCAATCAATGTTACCTTGGTAACAAAGCATTCAATATTCATCGTTAGATGAAAACCTAATTAGACTCAAGCTAATATCTTTCAACCGTTAAATCGAACTAAGCTTGTTACACACAAATGAAAAGTGACTTCATTTAGAGTTGGTTAACCGTACCTAAACGTGTATACCTTGTTGGCTCAACAATAGTTAACCGAAGTTAGCCATATGAACACTTTCATATCAACCTTATTCATCTTAACCATAACTAGTTCAAATGACTCAAATGAAACTAGTTATAGAGTTGTTCAATTGTTTATATTCTCATAAAAGTACACAAGACACAATTGAAGCAAAATCGATTTTGATTCACTAGAATCAATTCATGAACATTACAGCCACGGTTTGCAAAAGATTGCATTCCTTATTATATAAATGTATTAGTTCATGAACAAACTGATTTTAGAACATAACCCACTTGAGTATGCAAACGGGTACACATACCTGGACGAACTAAGTTTGGGTTCCCCAGTACGCGAACATGTACGCATACCACCAAACTCAGTTGAATTCCGAAACTTGAACTTACGCCACTACGTGAACGTGTACGCATACTGTTAGAGCACTGCTCGGTCGAACTCGCATGCATTGCTATCTCAAGCATGTTTGTCAATGTTAGTGATCAAAACTATAAGTCTTGATTTCTAGCCTATTTATAGATGTCTCGGACTAGGACATAGATTGTGTAGTTGAGCTTAGTTTTCACGGCGTTCATCATTTGAAGACGAAGAACTACTAAGGGGAGCTTGTGGAACTTCATCGACAAAAGGTATGTGGAGACTGAAACTCATCTATCACTTGGAAAGTCTATTTTAGTATATCTCCTATATTGAGACATAAGTCGTATTACGATATAGTTTTATATATACACATTTGAGATTTCGAGCTGAGTTTATCTCGCTTACATAATTCTCGAAATATGTGTTGGCAAGCTTTCGCTTCGACCAAGTTCATCTTACATCATGTGAAAATTGCCGAGTAACATCTTACATGGTTTGTGTGATACAATCATTGGGTGTAGTCTTGGAATGTTTCGTTATGATTATTTCAATATCTTGAAAATTGCTTTGATGCTAATAGTGTGTGAAAACGGCTATTGTTATCCTCTAAGAAAGTTTCAATGATTGAAATAAGAGTTTAGAACACTTAACCATTAATTATTGGATATGTCATGTTGTGCACTCTTGCACATATGTAATCCATGTCCGGGAACCAT
The DNA here is from genome assembly GCA_023531295.1 of Papaver armeniacum. NCBI lineage: Eukaryota > Viridiplantae > Streptophyta > Magnoliopsida > Ranunculales > Papaveraceae > Papaver > Papaver armeniacum. The sequence goes on along the minus strand of JAJJWW010010794.1, from coordinate 141,010 downwards.
AGTATGCGCACCCGTTCGCGTACCTGTTGGTTTGAGAAATCCGGGAACCTAAGTATGCGTACCCGTTTGCGTACTGGCGAAACCCAATCTTGGTTCGGGTATTTCAAGTATGCGTACACGTTTGCATACTTGAAGGTTAAAGTTCTAAAATCGGTTATGAACATGAACATAAACATTTATATAATAAGGAATGCAATATTTGCAAACCGTGGCTATAATGTTCATGATTGATTCGAGTGAATCAAAACGATTTTGCTTGTTCTTGTATACTTCTATGAGAATATAGCAATTGAACGGCTCTTTAACTAGTTTCATTTGAGTCATTTGAACTAGTTATGGTTAAGATGAATAAGGTTGATATGAGAGTAATCATATGGCTAACCTCGGTTAACTATTTGTGAGCCAACATGGTGTACACATTTGGGTACGGTTACATAAACCTAAATGAGGGTACATTACATTTGTGTGTAACAAGCTAAGTTCGATCTAACGGTTGAAAGATATTAGCTTGGTTGAATCATGTTTTTCATCTAACGGTGAATATTGAATGCTTTGTTACCAAGGTAACTTGGATTGCAAACCATGATTTGAAAACTATATAAAGGAGAACTCTAGCAACTGGCAAACCTAATCCCCAAACCTCCTGTTTGTTACTAGTTGCATAAACCAGAGTCGATTCTCCTTTAACCTTAGGTTTCTTCGAGACCCTGTAGGTTAACGACTTCAAAGACTTCATTGGGATTGTGAAGCTTGCACTCAACTATTTTCTTTGTAGTTGCGTTTCTGATCTTGCCCGATTCTATCGTATTGAGTACAATTGAAATAATTGACTCGAGATTAATTTCTCCGATAGGCAAGATAAAAGTAATCACAAAAATCTTTGTCTCATTGTTTGTGATTCCACAATATCTTGTTTCGCTAGTCGATTAAGATTATTGTGAGGTGATTGATAATAATAGGTTGTTCTTCGGGAATATAAGTCCGGTTTATCAATTGGTTCCTGTTCACCTTGATTTATCAAAAGACGGAACAAAAACTCTTGGGTATTTCTGTGGGAGACAGATTTATTCAATCTATAGACTTTCCTATGTGAGACAGATTTATTTATCAAGTCTTCGACTTTGGGTCGTAGCAACTCTTGGTTGTGAGTGAGATCAACTAAGGGAATCAAGTGCGTAGTATCCTGCTAGGATCCGAGACGTAAGGAACACAACTGTACCTTGAATCAGTGTGAGATTGATTAGGGTTCAACTATAATATATCCAATCCGAAGTTAATTGGTAGTAGGCTAGAGTCTGTAGCGGCTTAATATAGTGTGGTGTTCAAACTGGACTAGGTCCCGGGGTTTTTCTGTATTTGCGGTTTTCCTCGTTAACAAAATTCTGGTGTCTGTGTTATTTCTTTTCCGCATTATATTTTGTTATATAATTGAAATATCACAGGTTATGCGTTAAGATCAATCAATTAGAATATCCAACGTTTGGTTGTTGATTTAAATTAATTGACACTTGAACATTGGTCTTTGGTACCGTTCAAGTTACTCCTCTTATATTCAATCGGGCTCACATATTTCTATTCGTTGATTGCAGATTGAATTAAGAGTTAGAGATATTAAACTCTTTGATATACTTTACTCTAGATTGAGTCTGACTGTCTAGTTGATTCTCTAGAAAGTATATTGGAGTGAGTCCTCTCATATTACCAAACGAATTGTTGGGTGTGGTTGTTAGACCCCCGCATTTTCACATACTAGGTTCCCGGACTTTCATTAAACAACCAGTACGCATACGGGTATCCATACCATGGTTCCCGGACTTGGAATCACTTACGACGGTTAGCATACAAGTATTGTGCTATATCCAATCATGGTTAATTTTTCTAAACTCTCATTTCAATCATTGAAACATTCTTAGAAGACGGGAATAGCTGTCTCACACAAACTATTAGCTTCAAAGCAATTTTTCAAGTGATCGAATGATCAATACTAAACATTCCGAGCCTACATTAAATGACTGTCTCACACAAATCATGTAAAATGTTACCAGGCGATTTTCACATGATCATCTTTTGACTTTCGTCAAGAATATAAGATGAGGTTGGTTAAAGCGAAAGATTACCAACACATATTTCGAGAAATATGTAAGCGAGTTAAACCCAGCTCAAATATCAAATGTGTATAATCGAGGTCTATATAGTTATACGAATTTTGTCTTAAATAGGAGATAGAGTAGATAGACTTTTGAGTGATAGATGAGTTCAAGTCTCCACATACCTTTTGTTGGTGAAGTTCCACAAGCTCTCCTTAGTAGTTCTTCGTCTTCAATCGATGAACATCGTGAAGTCTAAAGCTAAACTACACTTTCTATCCTAATCCGAGACTTAGTTATAAGTAGACTAGAAATCAAGACTTATAGTTTTGGCAACTAAACCTGACAAACAAGCTTGAGATGGAAACGCTTGCGAGTTCGACCGAGCAGTGCTCTAACAATCTCCCCATTTGTCAATTTTAGTGATAAAACTATCCATACATATGGATTAAATTGGCAAAGGTATGAAAACTGGTGGGATCATAATGAAATTCTTATAGAGATACTTCATGACTAAAAGAGAACATATCAACTTTATTTCGATGATTTCACATAGTCGAAACTTAGTGTATTCATCAAGGAGTTTATAAAGATACAAGAAAACTCCTACAATATTCCATAGCCGCACTCCCCAAAAAGATTTGTCAATTAAGCACAAGTTTAATTAAGAACTCTCCCTCATAAAATGTCATTCCCGAGAGAACAACAAGAGTGACCTTAATTTTACAAGAAATGAAGGATTTCTTTGGACATTAAAAAATTACATGAAACATGAATTTGGATCCAGAAAACTCAATTAAATTAACCACAAGAGAACCCATGATTAATTTAATCGGAAATGATCAACATAAGAGAACTTACGGAGCTGCACAATACTTTCACATAGAAGTGGATCGGGGAAAGATCAATACTGCAGAATATCCAAAGATTCATTCTATTTTCATCAATATTTGCATAATGATACCATAGACTTAATTTTTGTTATCAAAAGTTCATTCTATTTTCCATCAATATTTGCATAAAGACATATAATAGACTTAACTTTTGACATATATGGGACAATCATAGTTCACGGACGCAAACATACATATCCCATAACCATATTTGCAATATATAAAACCAATAAAGATTAATACTACAAAAATCATCTTCCAGATCAACTTTAGAATTTAAATAAATAAATCTAAAAACATTGCAAGATTAAAATCGTTGGCAATAGCTATGTGTACTCACAATAATTGCTATTCCAAACCCTATCTTAAAACACAAGAATGAATTCTCATAAGAAGTTTCCTAGAAAAAAATAAGAAATATAACTCCTAAAAAGAACAAAACTGAAGGTCTTCAGACAAAATCAGCAATCAGCAACCAGAGACCGAACACAAACAAGTTCATCAGCTGCTTTCTTCAGTTCGGTTTTCAGAATTTCAAGATTCTTTGTTACAATTTCAAGTTGTTCACGAACAACCCCAAAATCTCGAAGAAGATTTCCCACCAATTGAGACGACATCTGAACTGGAAGATCTTTTTCATGATCAACTGCATGAAAGCAGGTTATGCAGAGAGGATTTTCTTGAAACTCAATAACTTTGATGCCTTCAACATTGTCTTCCTTTTTGCATCCATCCATTGTGCACACCAACATCTCACAGGAGAATTTTTACGTTACTGAACGAATATATATCAGAGGAAGAGTTCATGATATATATACGAGATATTCATAGGAAAACCCTAGGGTTACTCATTTACGTTCATTAATGGGCCAGGTGTACGTACGCTCATAGTTATGAACCAGGTTCAAAACCAAGAGAACAATGGAGCCTAATTTAGAAGTAGTTTTTGATACAAATCAAAAAACAAATTCTAAACATATTGATAGAAAATCTTAGCTCAAAGGATAAGAACATAAGATAATTGTTGATAGACAACAAAACAACTGTCAATTAGGAAGAAAAGTGAGAGTTTTTAAAAGTGAGCAACAAAGAGAATTTTATTAAGAGTTACTGATCAGATATATTACATGTGTAATAATTAACCGGAGCAAAGATCAACAATAAGATGATCATTTTATTCTTAGACGAAAAAAACATATACAACAGAGACCACTTTGTCAAGAAGAATAGCTTCTTGAGAATTATGAGCATCCTCACCCGGTCTCAAAGAGGATGCTCATTCGTAAGTAGTTAAGTTATAGTTTGACAAGCATATAGCTCATCAAGAGTATTGATATTTTCCCTTTTTCTTTCTTGACTAACATCAGAAAAGCCACAAGATTTTTCAGGAGAATTAATAAGAGGAGAACAAGAATTACTTGATACATCAGCTTTTGTTGCTTTCTTAATACTGTGTTTGAGTCTATTGATACTGGTTTTGAGATCCGCGACACGATTATTGATGTGAATGTGTTCGGGAACAGACACTTTAGATTCAAGACTTTCTTCAGCGAGAGCCAATAAGATTGAAAATTTCTTCTTCCTTCGATGAATTTTTATTTTCACCGAGCAATCCAAAGAGTTAGTCGTCCATATAACATTCTTCCCTTTACAATTGTAAACAGATTTTGTGTCATATTTACAACCAAGAATTGGCCCATCACAACACTTTTCTTGATTGCAGACAAGAATTTTAACACCAGCATAATGAGAAGCGGGTTTAATTACTTCTTTAGACATCCAAACAAGAATGTTATGAAGTTTTTCATCCGCAGTCGAAAACAACATCTCCTTTCAATGTGACCTTTGTTTCCGCAATAATAGCAGTTAAAGGGAATGTTTTTGATTGTTCTCGTATGAGCTGTTTTTGATGGTTGACGATCATTGTTCTTAGGAATATCAGCTGCTGAAGGTAGTTTTTCACTATGGATATCAGTGAAATTTTCACTTAAGAAATTGTCATTAGCACAGACAAAATTGATCTTACTAGCATTTGGAGCGTCTATTCCTTCATAGCCCAGATCACGTGTATCACCGTGTTCTTTACATGCTCCCAGCATAGTGGATAATTTTGTGGAACTAGCATTGAATCTTTTCGGATTATCTTCCAGTGATTTGACCTTATCAAGAGCAACAGTTAGATTAGCTTCCAATTATTTCTCTTTGGCGACAAAACCGATTTCTCTGTCATTAAAACAGTTTTGTTGAGAGTCATATCTTGCTTTAGTTTCTGCAAGTCTTTCTTTCAACACAAATAGATTCGACGAAGATTATGACATTCAAATTTTTTTGAACGCACATCTTCTTCACGGTCTTTAAGAAGAGATTCTAAGATTTTATAACCACAATCATATCCATTAAAGAGTTTTCTCAATTTCCTGTTTTCTAGACAGTGGGGAGTCATAAATTCATCCAAGCAAGATGTTGACTTCTTTTTCTTTATGAGATGGTCGAAAAGCTTGATATATTGTGAGACTTCCTCATCAATATCTTGTCCCTCATCTGAAAGATCATCCAGCTGTTCAGGCATTTTTCCCAATCGATCCCAGTTTCAGACAATGGAGAATACGTGAGAAATTTCTCAGGAAACACAAGGCTTTAAACCAAGTCAGAATGTTTCTGAACTAGTGTTGCGTTTTCAGAGATAACATTACTGTCCATAGAGTCAGATTGCTACAAACACAGACTTATGAGGTCTTAAACGTGTTTGCCTACTCTGATATCAATTGAAAAAGCGGGAGTCTAACAACCTCACCTAATATTTCGTTTAGCAATATGTATATGGACTAACTCCAATAAAATTCTGAGAGCGCCAATAATAAATCCAGATCAATCAAGAAATATATCCAAGAGTTAAATCTCGGTTTCACAATGTAATCAACAAATCAAACATATAGAAATTCGCGAGCCTGATTATTATGTGAACAACATGAACGGTACCAAAGACCAATGTTCAAGTGTCAATCAATTTATATCAACAACCAAAGGTTGGATTATCTAATTGATTGAACTACGCACAACCTGTGATATTTCAATTATATAGAAAATATAATGCGGAAAAGAAATAACACGGACACCAGAAATTTTGTTAACGAAGAAACCTCAAATGCAGAAAAACCCCGAGACTTAGTCCAGATTTGAACACCACATTGTATTAAGCCGCTAAAGACACTAGCCTACCCCAAGTTAACTTCGGACTGGAATGTAGTTGAGCCCTAACCAATCTCACACTGATCAAGGTACAGTCGCGCTCCTTACGCCTCTGAATCCGAGCAGGACTCTACGCACTTGATTCCCTTAGCTGATCTCACCCACAACTAAGAGTTGCTATGACCCAAAATCTAAGACTTGATAAACCAATCTGTCTCACACACAAAGTCTATTGAAGAGATAAATCTGTCTCCCACATAAATACCTAAGGGTTTTGTTCCGTCTTTTAATAAATCAAGGTGAACATGAACCAATTGATACACTTGACTTATATTTCCGGAGAGCAACCCAGTAATATCAATCACCTCACAATAATCTTAATCGTATGGTAGCGAAACAAGATATTGTGGAATCACAAACGATGAGACGAAGATGTTTGCGACTACTTTTTATTTTTCCTATCGGAGATTAAATCCCGAGCAAATCTTAAAGAAGATAGTACTCAATACGATATAAAACAACAAGATAAGAACACGCAACTATAGAGAAAATAGTTGGGTCTGGCTTCAGAATCCCAATGAAGTATTTAAGTCGTTAACCTATAATAATGGTTTTAGAAAAACCTAGGTTAAAGGAGAATCGACTCTAGTCTCAACTAGTATCACACAAGAGGTGTGGGGATTAGGTTTCCCAGTTGCTAGAGTTCTCCCTTGTATAGTCTTCAAATCAGGGTTTGCAATCAATGTTACCTTGGTAATATAGCATTCAATATTCACCGTTAGATGAAAATCTGATTAGACTCAAGATAATATCTTTCAATCGTTAGATCGAACTTAGCTTGTTACACACAAATGAAAAGTGAATTCATTTAGATATGGGTAGCCGTACCTAAACGTGTACACCTTGTTTTCTTAACAATAGTTAACTGAAGTTAGCCATATAAACACTTTCATATCAACCTTATTCATCTTAACCATAACTAGTTCAAATGACTCAAATGAAACTAGTTCTAGAGTTATTCAATTGTTTATATTCTCATAGAAGTAAACAAGACAAAATTGAAGCAAAATCGATTTTGATTCACTCGAATCAATTCATGAACATTATAGCCACGGTTTGCAAAAGATTGCATTCCTTATTATATATATGTATTAGTTCATGAACAAACCAATTTTAGAACATAACCTAATTAAGTATACAAACGGGTATGCATACCTAAGTGGTCGGACTAAGTTTGGGTTCGCCAGTACGCGAATGGGTACGCATACCACCAAACTCAGTTGAACTCCGGAACTTGAACTTATGCCAGTACGCGAACGTGTACGCATACTAAGTTCCCGGACTTTCATTAACCAACCAGTACGCATACGGGTATGCATACCATGGTTCCCGGACTAAGTTCCAGTCAAGGTTAATTTGTTCTAAACTCTCATACAATCATTGAAACATTCTTAGAAGACGGGAATAGTTGTCTCACAAAAACTATTAGCTTCAAAGCAATTTTCAAGTGATCGAATGATCAATACGAAACATTCCGAGTCTACATCAAATGACCGTCTCACACAGATCATGTAAGATGTTACCAGGCGATTTTCACACGATCATCTTTTGGCTTTCGTCGAGAATATAAGATGAACTTGGTTAAAGTGAAAGCTTACCAACACATATTTCGAGAAATATGTAAGCGAGTCAAACTTAGCTCGAAATATCAAATGTATATAATCGAAGTCTATATAGCTATACGAATTTTGTCTCAAATAAGAGATAAATTAGATATACTTTTGAGTGATAGATGAGTTCAAGTCTCCACATACCTTTTATTAGTGAAGTTCCACAAGCTTTCCTTAGTAGTTCTTTGTCTTCAATCGATGAACGCCGTGAAGTCTAAAGTTCAACTACACTTTCTATCCTACTTATAGTTTTGGCAACTAAACTTGACAAACAAGCTTGAGATAGCAACGCTTGCGAGTTCGACCGAGCAGTGCTCTAACACCATGTAACCTCCATATTTAACAACAAATACATAATATACTTCACTGTCATGTTTTATTGAAAGCCCGAAGATACAACCCAATTTAGTCCAGTCAAACACCCATACCAGCATTGCATAGCCCATTCAAGTCCATCCCAGCCAAATTTCGCGATTAAGTCTCTCCCAAACAACTTCAAAGATTGCACCCTAATTATTCCAGATAAAACTAGATTTTCCCACCAATTTTTTAATTTCAAATTTGAGAAGGAAGTGGAGTCCCCCTATCCTCCACCGGGGTCCCTTTAACACATGCCTTTAGGTGCCTTTACTTTTTGGGTGCCTTTCTCAACCTTCGAGCCAATTTTTTCAAAAATGTTTCTTTACCAAAAACATCTAGACACATAAAAAAACCATAATTAGTACAAAAATGAGCACTATCAATATTATAAAACTGAGATAAATCAAAAACAAAAATGTGTTTATCAACATATCAAATGAATCGCTTCAAGCTTCCACAATCCATTTCCAAGGATATGAATAAAAATCAGAGAGATTTCTTTTGAAGTAAGGATCCTAAGAAACCTAATGGGTTATATTTCATTTCTTGGGACTCTATATGCAAGCCAAATGAGTTGGGTGGTCTAGAAATTTGGATTTCTTCAATAATGCAATGATCACTAAATTAACATGGAGGCTTATCTCTGAACCGGATTATATATGGTCTTCCACCATGAAGCCACTCACTTTGAGGGTCAAGAGGTCACCAGAATGAGCAATAAACCAAAAGTAACTGATTCTTGGATTTAGAAAGGCATTTTGGAAGGAGTGGCCAATATCCAGAGATACTACAGATGGAAAGTGAGAAATGGCTCAAAAATTCACATTTGGGAAGATAGATGGATAAACACCGAAGATATCATTCTAGTTAAACTTCATCAATGTCCAAATGATCTCATTAATTCAATTAGCTTATAAATCTTGGGTGATCTATCCATGACTATGATGAAGCTTGGGTGAAACTAAGTGGAGGTATGAACCGACTGATGTTGAAGAATCGGCGGCCATAGGTGAATGGGATACTACCTCTCTTGCCCTTTGATTCTCTCCTGAAGATCAAGTAGATATACAAGATACGAATTTCAACATTTAAGATGAAGACACCATTATCTAGGGCCTTCATGACAAAGAAGAATTTACAGTGAATCTCTCTATGACAAGCAAATTTATAAAACGTACAAAGGGGACATTGTTAACACTGCTTGGAAAAAGATTTGGAAAATGTATATTTCACCATCCATACAACTTTTTATATGACCTGCTTATGGAATACTTTCTATCAATGCCAAGACTGGTAGTATTCTCAGTTATATTGATCCTATATGAAACCTCTGCAAAAGTGCAAAGGAGGACCTTATCGTACCCTGATGTCTTGCCCTTTTGCTGTTTGGACCCAGCTATTAGGATCCCACCATCAGATGTTTAGAGACTCCACTTCTTTTTGGATTTGTCTTAACAAGTGGTTCATCCTCCATTGCCCATTAAGCATCTGGATCTCTATGTATGCCACTACCTATTGGTTCATATGGAAAGCCATATGTGACTTTATATTCAAAAAAGCTTACCCCAGTGGTTGATTTTATAGCTAACAATGTTAGAAAACACATGTGTTCCTTTAAAAGAGTTACGCACAATCAGGGACACATCTTGAACAATATTTACTATCAAAGGGCTACTCAGGATACCAAGGATACCAAGGAAAGAATTACCAGACACCACAGAGAAAATTTGGAGTCACTATAAACATAAGCACATTGAATGTAGTGGCGGAACCAAGTTTTCAAAATGAGGGGGCTAAAAAAAGATTGTTTTCCACACCCAAATCAATGCGGAAAAACACTTACCATTTCACCTTGAAAGCACTAATGTAATAAGATCAAAAGAAAAACAACAATGTAATAGACTCTCCGCCTCCAACGGACATAAATTGCATAAATTGTTAGGAACATTAATTCTCGAGCTTGCAATATTGTAATAGTCGGTCAAATAACGAGACTTTTTGTGTACCTCATGATATGATCATGATGACTTTCATCCAAATTTATTACCGTGTTGGAGTTAAATAGTCCTATATAGACTACTACCTAAGCATGACTCCTCAATATAAGCATGAGGACCACTTTACTCATTGCCAATTGGTTTTGAGTTAGAAGCCAAGTGCTAATATTGAAAAAACGTGGGTCTAACAACCACACCCAATATTTCATTTCGGCAATCTGTATGGACTAACTCCAATATATTTCCAAGAGAATCAACTAGACAACCAGACTCAATCAAGGAAAATACATCAAAGAGTTATATCTCTGTTTCTCAATGTAATCAGCAAATCAAAAAGATAGAAATCCGCGAGCCTGATTAATATGAGAAACAACTTGAACGGTACCAAAGACCAATGTTCAAGTGCCAATCAATTCATATCAACAACCAAAGGTTGGATTATCTAATTGATTGAACTACGCACAACCTGTGACATTTCAATTATATAGAAAATATAATGAGAAAAAGAAATAACACAGACACCAGAAATTTTGTTAACGAGGAAACCGCAGATGCAGAAAAACCCCGGGACCTAGTCCAGATTTGAACACCATAATGTATTAAGCCGCTACAGACTCTAGCCTACTACAAGTTAACTTAGGAATGAAATGTAGTTGAGCCATAACCAATCTCACACTGATTAAGGTACAGTCGCGTTCCTTACGCCTCTGAATCCCAGCAGGACTCTACGCACTTGATTCCCTTAGCTGATCTTACCCACAACTAAGAGTTACTATGACCCAAAGTCGAAGACTTGATAAACAAATCTGTCTCACACATAAAAGTTTATTGAATAGATAAATCTGTCTCCCACAGAAATACCTACGAGTTTTTGTTCCGTCTTTTGATAAATCAAGGTGAACAAGAAGCAATTGATACACCAGACTTTTATTTCCGAAGAAAAGCCTAGTAATATCAATCACCTCACAATGATCTTAATCGTATGGAAGCGGAACAAGATAATGTGGAATCACAAACGATGAGACGAAGATGTTTGTGACTACTTTTTATCTTACCTATCGGAGATTGAATCTCGATCAAATCTTAGAGAATATAGTCCTCAATACGATAGAACAAAGTAAGATAAGAACACGCAACTACAGAGAAAATAGTTGGATCTGGCTTCAGAATCCCAATGAAGTCTTTAAGTCGTTAACCTATAATGGTTTTGGAAAAACCTAGGTTAAAGGAGAATCGACTCTAGTCGCAACTAGTATCACACATGAGGTATGGGGATTAGGTTTCCCAGTTGCTAGAGTTCTCCTTTATATGGTCTTAAAATCAGGGTTTGCAATCAATGTTACCTAGGTAACAAAGCATTCAATATTCACCGTTAGATGAAAACCTGATTAGATTCAAGTTAATATATTTCAACCGTTAGATCGAACTTAGCTTGTTACACACAAATGAAATGTACCTTCATTTAGATATGGGTAACCATACCTAAACGTGTACACTTTATTGGCTCAACAATAGTTAACCGAAGTTAGCCATATGAACACTTTCATTTCAACCTTATTCATCTTAATCACAACTAGTTCAAATGACTTTAATGAAACTAGTTATAGAGTTGTTATATTGTTTATATTCTCATAGAAGTATACAAGACACAATTAAATCAAAATCGATTTTGATTCACTCGAATCAAGTCATGAACATTATAGCCACGGTTTGCAAAAGATTGCATTCCTTATTTTATAAATGTATTTGTTCATGAACAAACCGATTTTAAAACTTAACCCACTCAGGTAGCAAACGTGTACGCATACCTAAGTAGTCGGACTTGGTCTGGGTTCGCCAGTATGCAAATGTGTACGCATATTGTCGTTTACGACCAGCATCAGTTGAAATCAGTGCGCATACGGGTATGCATACTATGGTACCCGGACTTCAATTGTTTGACCAGTACGCATACGGGTATGCATACTAAGTTTTCGGACTTGGAATATATCTACAACAGTTAGTATACAAGTACGCATACTATGTTATTTTCAATCAATGATTAATTGTTCTAAACTCCCATTTCAATTATTGAAACATTCTTAGAAGACGGGAATAACTGTCTCACACAAACTATTAACTTCAAAGAAATTTTCAAGTGATCAAATAATCAATACGAAACATTCCGAGTCTACATCAAATGACTGTCTCACACAAATCATGTAAGATGTTACCAGGCGATTTTCACATGATCTTCTTTTGACTTTCGTCAAGAATAAAAGATGAACTTGGTTAAAGCAAAAGCTTACCAACACATATTTCGAGAAATATATAAGCGAGTTAAACTCAGCTCGAAATATCAAATATGTATAATTGAAGTCTATATAGATATACGACTTTTGTCTCAATAGGAGATAGAATAGAAATAGACTTCTGAGTGATAGATGAGTTCAAGTCTCCACATACCTTTTGTTGATGAAGTTCCACAAGCTCCCCTTAGTAGTTCTTCGTCTTCAATCGATGAACGCCGTGAAGTCTAAAGCTCAAATACACATTTTATCCTAATCCGAGACATAGCTATAAGTAGACTAGAAATCAAGACTTATAGTTTTGGCAACTAAACTTGACAAACAAGCTTGAGATAGCAACGCTTGCTAGTTCGACCGAGCAGTGCTCTAACAAATATGGTATCAGAGTTAGGCCCTGTATGAGACGTAAGACCCAATAAATCCAAGAAGGGAAACCATACAACGATCCATGATGTAGAGGACTCAAAGAGCTCTACACGTGGAGGGGGCTTGCCGACTTAATCTAGTTAACACATTATTGATTAACTTGTGCGCCTATTGAAACCATGTACTTCTTTACTTGAGCGTTTTAGACCAAAATTCTTGGGCCAATGATGTACCGCCAAGAGCACAAGTAGTGTATGGAGGAGAAGGAGAAAAAATGTTAAACCATACATATCACGGAGTAGATGGTGACTACTAAAGTTCACATGTGTATCATTCACCAAAAGCATTAGAGCGCAAGTAGTGTTCCATTGTTAAACAAAAGCACGAATAATGTTCTGCACACATTTTTTTTTCCGCGCAAACAATATATGGAGGAGAAAGAAAACATACTCGGTGTAGCACATAAACATTATTTTGTCGTGCACCTGCATGTTACCTTGGTTTACAGGTTATCTACCAAATACATAACACAACTGCTTTGAAGCATTTCAACATAGCTTCTCAACATTTGTTTTCTTCGTGCACCTGTATGACACATATTAAGCAACACCACCACTGCATAGTATGTGCTAACTCTTTGTTTTCTTCGTACTTCTGCTTATCTTTTTTTTCGATCGGTAAAGAATTGATGCTGACGAGTTTCCAACTCAGATCACTGGTATCATCACTCAATGACTTTACCACTATACTACAGTGACATCGGCTATTCTTCTTCTTACTTTGCTACCAAGAAACAAGAGACATGAAAGTGGACAAAATTGTTGAGCTCGGTGGACTAAATCAATGAGCTCGGTAAACTAAACAAGTGAATTTTTTTGGACAAAGGCTAAATTACTAACTTGGTGATGTTTTGTAAGATAAAGGGGGTGGGGGGTTACAGGTTAAGTCAACCCGTGCTTCCGCCCCTGACTACTAGTATACTAATTTTGCTCCTGTTGTTATGTCTTTCTCCGGGAACTGTGTGGGAGCAAGAAACCTCAAAGACTCTATCCATGAAGACCGCAGAGCAAGTAGATGGGCAGAACTAGCGTTGAGCTGGAGCATGGAGTTGCAAAGGACCAAGACTATCAAGCTCAGGACGATGCAACTTTAGAAGAAATAAAAAAATCTCGCAGTAGAGAAGTACTAGGCAGATTTAACTTAAGATTTCACCAAATGCAAGGTGAAAATTTGGAAGCAATTGATTTTGTGATAGGTGATCCGATCAAGGTGGGACAAAATGGCTTAGTTGGTTTTAGGAAATTTAAACCGGAAATGTCCAAACTTGTTGTAATTACTTCAAACTTTACAGTCGGCAGACACTACTAGCATTGGCAATATCTTGTACGCTAATGCAGGAAGTCCACCGGGTGCTAAGTTTAGTCCTGCAGTGCAAACTTTTGTGATTGAGTCAATAAATTAACAAATGTAAAGAAGCCTACGTCATTGAATTTGTTATGGGTGAGTAGTGCTTGCTCTTAAAACCTGAAAAGGTTATGCAGCATTAACCCTTGAATTAATTTTTCAAATCGGTTTTCCCTTATATTTGTTCTCCTCTTTAACCCTGTCTTTTCCTCATGCAAATGCAAACTGTACATCTTCCCTGTACGCTTTATTAAATTAAAAAGAAGAACATATCAATCGGATTCTCCAAATAGTAGTGATCTGACAGAAAAAAAGGATACTTGATTCAACCAAAAAGGTTTTGGAAGACTCCAAACAGTGTTTGGGAGGGTCACAGTCAATGCCCAATAGATAGACAACATTTTCGTTTGTGGGTCTTCTTGAAAGACCAGTTTTGAATTTTCTAGTCGGCCATTAATATTTAATGCACACTGGACCCAGACAATACTCAACTAACCAGCAAAGGACATTACTTTTTATCACTCTCTCTCTCTGATCATCCATTTTCCCCCTAGCTTTGTTCTTTCGTTTTCTTTATCTTTTTCCTGCTGGTAAACCATTTGAACACCTAATTTCGTACCAATCTAAACCCGTCTAAGTTCCTTAAGACCCGTTCAATGACCTACCGTACTATACTGTTACTATTACGTCATTGATACTATACACTTTGCAGATGAGTCAATAAATTAACAAATGTAAAGAAGCCTAGCACAGACGACTTCGTTAAAGTTGATAAGTAATTTGATCGACTTCGACCGTCCACGGCCGCAAATGTCAAAAGGCCAAAATTATACTACTATTTATAATTTTGATTCAGGTTAGTTGAAGAACTCTAGTTGAACATGCAGTCACTTGAGAATGAACAGGCTCCATATACCAATTTGAACTCTTTATAAGATGCTTTTCGGATCGAGTATGAGGCTCGATTTGAGATTGACCCTGCATCCTGGTTCATCCCAGATGTCAAGTTCACTGTTAAACCGCATCCCGACACCTGATGTGTATGCACTGACCGGATTGGTAATGTTTTTTTACCATTATAGATGATGTGCACCTGAAGGAAATCAAGAAATTACGGGAAGCACTCACAATCTTACACATCACTTCCTTCGATGGGGTCACTTGATTTCGCTTCATCATAAATAGGATGGAGGGCCGGAGAGGGACGAGTAAATGTTTAAAGAAGAATTTTAGAATCTATTTTCAGTGATCATTTACATGTCCCTATAAGAAACCGCCATATGTAAAATATATACACAATAGGACCCCCAATGTACAAGAAAAACAATAATGTATATCATCCCGTGATCTTTGTATATATATGTCCAGTGACCTCATCTACCATTCTTCTATAGTTCTAGACTGTCCTTCTCGATCATCTAAAATTCCATCTCAAATATATTCATCACCTGCTAATTAACTGCTCTATATCTCATCCATACTTGTATGTCAGGCTCTCTCTCTCTTGGCAAGAACCCTTCTTTTCCTCGACGTTAGGGTTTCTCATGTAACTTTCTTGTTCTTGGAGTTGTTGGCTTGTCTCAAGTAGGAGTGTAGCAGTACTTCTCTAACACATATCTTTTGTGCTACTAGTTTTAGTCATCAGAGCAACAAATTTAAGTTATTATGGGCATCTTCAAAAGACATTTAGTTCGAGTACTGATCATATGCTTCTTCACCTCCGTCTTCATCTCGTTTGTTGATTCATGTCATGCTTCAAGAAGTAGTAGTAGTAGTATCTCTCATCATGCAGTCCTCGAAGTTACGAACTCTAAAAAGCCTGGCTATTTTTATGGGTTCTTGCCAAAAGCAGTGCCATTCCCATTTTCAGGTCCTTCAAAGCAACACAACGAGATGGGTTTACAAAGCCAGCAGAAATCACCTTGATCTTTGAAGCTATACTTATTGATCTACAGCTAGCAAGAAAAAATAATCGAACCATGCATCGATCAGTGAACAAGTTTAAAGTGATGATGATGATGATGATGATAATATACTGGTTTATTTCTTCAACTTTTTTCACTTATTAACATTATGAAAATTGGTATATGGGTATAAATTTTGATGTACATGGAGTTTCATGAAGTTTGATTCTTTTTTCTTTTCTTTTTCTGTTATATGAAGGGGGTCTTCATTTTAAACTAATCCATAGTTAGTTTAAGATGTTGTTCCTATTTAGTATAGAGGAGTGGTTAATCGCAGCTGTTATGGGAGCTGCAAGCAAGCATCGACCAACATGATCTGCCGCTGATTAAATTAACTGCCAACGACGAGTACACAGAGAAAACATATCTCTGATGGTGCCTTCGATGTATACTTTTTTAGTTTCTACTAAATGAAGTAAATGTTCCTAATTTCCTATATGAATCTCAGCCTAGATTGTTCGAACTGTAGGAAATGGAACGGAGAATTAATGTTACCTTTTTGAAGGTCAAGAAATGGGTTGACAAAAAGAACGTTCTAAGCATTTGGTTTAGGGCTGAATTAAGTATAGTTTAGTTAAGTTTCTTTTTTTCCTTATTGTATCAAGAAATGAAAATGCATACAAATATTCTACTAATTGTTTTATACTACAAATATAGTACTCCATCAACCATTTTTATCTTCTCATTTCTAGTTATTCAGATTCAACTAATTATCATTATCATTTAGCCCAATCAGGTTAGTTGGTTCTATAATTAAAGTTGATAAAACCATCAACCATTTTTACGATTAAAGGAAAAAAGTTAAATTTAGTGTTTAATCTCTTTATTTTTGAATGATTAGAAGTCTTTTCTTTTGGAATATATGATATTCATTATATTTGATGAGGCCCTTTTGTTGGTAAGTCGATAATGGTATTGTGAGCAACTCGATTTCTTCTCACATGGATTTCTAGCTACTTTTTTGTGCCTAATTTTGTGAACATCAGTTGTAGTGTTGTACCCACAGATTAGGATTGAAAAGTTTAAGAGATGAGAACAAATATGATCACAGAACTGATCCTTTTGCTGTTCTCATACACTTTAATGATGACGATGGGTCCAAGTCCAGGATTTAAACTTCTTCTTGTGCACAAGTTTTGGCAATAAAAATAATTTGCAGCACTATTTTATTTATTTTTTATTTTTTTATTTTTTTGAAGCATACCGTATTTTGTTATATTTTAAAATGTATTACACTTGAGTCAGGTTTGAAAAATGGTTCGTTTTTTCCAACAAAAAAACAATACGCCATATGTAGCATGTCCTTGAGGGTCACTATATAACACTGGTAAATACGAAATAATAGCGTTATTTAGATCCATTATTTTAGTTTTCACACATTTTATAACCGTTTTTCTAAATCTGAATTCTATGTTTATGTCTTCTAAATTCTAAATAATATTTTAACGTAAATTTTTTAGCCATTTTTACAATTTTAATGCATGTTAAAACGGTTATACATACAGAAAAATACGTTTTTTCTCTATGTATAACGTGTTTTTGGCCCAGAACGTGTTCACACCCGTCAAAACGCGTTATAACAGTCACACCAACCGGCCATGTTGGGATGTGACCCTTTTTTTCAACCTTGCACTTGAGTAGATAGCACATGCAAAGTATATTAGATACAACTTGGTTTATAAAAATGGCCATATATTCTCAGATTGTTGTTTGAAAAGATCCATATTGACCCCTGAAAAGGGAGGGTACAGAACCTACCAAACTCTTTTGGTTTAACCTATATATATTATACACTCCTTGAATGATCCTATGGAGAAAGAAAAGACCACATATAGAATATACAAGGAGGATTAAACATATTCTTGCTTGTGTATTTTAATTATAAATCTTTATACTTATATTGCGGAAAGAAAGTAAAGTAAAGATACCTGAGGTTTTGTTAACAAGAAAACTACAAACTTGTAGAAAACCTCCAAGACCTAGTCCGGATACTAACCGAATTAAGCCGTTATATTCTTGCTTACTATCAGAGTTCCCGTCTAATGTAGTTGAAATGGACCAACCAACTAGTTACCCTGCTTCAGCAATATTTTTATACCTGTGAATCTTCTGGCAGAACGCTTGTTCTCCTTAGAAGATGCTCTTATAAATCTCCTAGCATAAATTTTTATTCTCTTTAGGAGTTACTCCTTGATCCATTGAGAAAACTATCACTATTGTACCTCAACATAACGAGAAAGATTCCTTTTAAATCGATACAATCCAAATAATAACTTGTATGACCGGTAAAATTCAGTGTGGATCACACAAAGGTGAAACTTCTAAGACAACGTTATTTTGTTAACCTTATATATCCCCTTACTACAAGCACATGCGGTAAACCAACCAAATATCTTGTAATAACTCAACAATGGTTTCACATATCTAAATATGCTAATACGACAACGTAAGTTCTATCCTCATATTCCAACGGGTGTTTACAAAATCGGGTAACTAATTGCCAGTTCTTGAGTATCCTTATATCAGGAGAAAAGAACCTCATAATAAACAAGAACTATACGTCAAGAAGGTTACAAAACTATAAGAAATTAAAAGAAACTAAAAACGATGAATCTAGTTTCCCATTTACCGAGTAGGAGATACTTCCAGGCTTCTTGATCACGAAAAGACTTTAAACTTACATCATGACCCGAATGTTCGAAGGGTAATAGACTGCGCCACTCTGCAACTTAATCACAACGCATTTGTTGGATAGGAAGAGTTGTAATGCTTATATAGAGTCCTTATTTATAATTTTCAACCAATGCTTATTTGCTTAGGAATCGAGCAAATATTATTTTGTGTTTGAGCTGAGTAAATTACGGAAATAACCACACCATTTTATGTTTACTTCCATATTAATTTACCTAGCTACATTTTCTAGAATATCCTGACATGCATGAATAATTCACTTGTAATGAATGCACGATACTGTTTCCAATCTGGTATACCAGAAAATCTAACACTTTGTAATATTCAAGATATTCTCTAGATTTATTCTCATTTACAGTTTCATGCATAAATGCATTTCACTAATTAAGGGCACTAGAAATTATGGCAACCTCTGAGTTACATCAAGCTCATAAATGCTTATGGTAAGAATAGCTACAACAATCTTCTTGAACGATATTTGTCCCTAGTTAGCTTTGTAAACAACTTGTCCTTGACTAATATATGATCCTCATTAGTTTTCACTAACTTACCTAAGTAACATACGTGACATAGTTAAGAGCAATGTTTCTTAGATGGAAATCGAGATCCATTTATTATGTTACTAACATGGCTATAGATGATTAAGCAGATGTTGTTAAAACTTCCAACCTTAAGTGACAAAGGTTTTATCAAATCATAAAGTTAAATATATAAGTTATAAATTTCAGCCTTGAAGGTTTCAAAGTCTTTCGTGTGAATTCGAAAGTTTTACCATACTGGTCCACTTTCGAAAGTTAGGTAGTACAATTTTCGGAACCTTGGCAGCGAGCAAACATGGTTACTGGAAAACTTCTGAAAGCTAACGGGCTTAGTGAAATATGTCAGCTAACACTAAAACACATCCAATGTCTCACTTCTAAAAGTTTCAAGGCTTAACTTCCGAAAGTGTGGTAGCGAGCAATGTTCTTTAATTTTCTTGTCCACTTTCGAAAGTTCAAAGTACCATCTTTTGAATGTTAAACAATTTTTAAAAATTACATCTCTCTAATTTTCGGAGTTCAACAATAAGGGTTAAATATCCTATTTTAGATAGTTGTATATATCAGAGTTTCAACAAAAGGGTTTTTTCTCTCTCCTCTCTGCAACTAAAACTTCAACACACCAAAAACGTTTGAAGATCGTAACTTCAATCTAATCAAATCCTTCAACTTCTGCATAAAATAATTTTATACTCACATATTTCATAACCTAATCTCTCCCTGTTAACTAATAAGAATTTTTGGATTTTTTCGTGGCTAAACGAAGATTTCCTTAAATCTTCAAGTTTTCAAACCACTTAATCTTTTAGCCTTTCTCGATTCTCTTTAAACAAATCTCATATTTCCATGGATGTCTCATCCTTTCAATTCCAATCCAATTCAACCATGTCCAGATATGGATATGATTAATCAAATTGCAAACCTTCTTAACCATGATACCCCTTCCAAAACCATTTGTATTGATTCACCTTTACCAAATCTGTCTAATGATTACCAAAACTGCCTGGTACTCGTGATAATTTCTCCAAGAACTTTCCAAATTTCCGGGGTCAGAGAATTATACTACATAAAACATGGAAATCTTTTAACCAGAAATTCTTTGTTTCTGAATTCACTACAGAAACATTCCTTATTAAGTTTGAATCTCATGTTAATTCCGAGTTTATTATGGAATCTTCTCCATGGGTGGTTCGTGATGATTTATTGGCCCTGGAAAGGTGTCTACCCAATAAACTTCCACATTAATATCTTTTTAATAATGTGGAGTTCTGGGTGTAACTTCATGGATTACATGTTAACTATCTTGACAGAAAATTCATTCAACAACTATTAGTGTTTGCGGGTAGTCACAGAACTATATACATTCAAATAATCGAGAAATTGGAGCAAGTTTGCTAGAGTACGCCTTCCTATAGATGTCAAACAACCTCTAACGGATTCAGTCTCATTTCCCATATCTGCATCACAGGAAATAACGACTGAAATTCGTTATGAACGATTACCAAGGTTCTGTTTTTTCTGTGGTATTCTCGGTTACTTAATAAAAATGTGTCCTAAAGTTCGTCAATACAAGGACAAAGTTCATAACCAATTTCTACCCGAGTTACACCAGAAAGTATATGAACTCATCGTTCCGAAATATTGACGTTCTATTGATGCTAATGCGAAGAGTGATATGGAAGAGTTTGAAGAATCAGACTATCAGGAAAATGATGTCGTTGATTCTGTGAACATCAAGAGAACAAACTCGACAGAGTTTGCAGGGATAGTGATGAGTCATCATGCCATATCATCTTCTTTTGGAAATAAGGCATCCACGTCATCGGCCAATCCATTCACAGTGCAATCAGTTAATTTGCAGAGGTAGTTAGCATCGGATGGTCTTTATCTGGGAAAAACTAATTCATCAGTTATCAACCCAAACTTCCATGAGTTTAATTCTTCCAATCAATTCTCGGAGAATAGTTTACCAATAACTGCCCAACATGGAAGTGATTGTGCACCAATAACTGACTCAATCCCATGTTTGCAACATTTGAATTCTGAACTAGTGAAAGAAAAATATGTGGCTTATGATCAACAACGCTTTTCAACACAGTTAAAGTATAACAAAGTACAATCTTTACAAGTCTCGGAATCTTTCCAGTTTGTTACTAAAAAACTCAAATCTTCTACGTCGGCAGTTTCCAACAAATCTGCTAATGAGAATCTTCATCAACTTCTATCCAGGCAAACTACAAATCACAGGATAGTAACCGTGGACGGGTTTTATGGAATCCCAGACAATCAAGCAAGACTGCCAGGAGGCGTGAATGGAAATCGATGACTAGAGGCTCTGGCTCTTCCTTTGTTTCGGGATCAGCTTCCTTCAACAATACAAGAGGTGCTAAACGAATGCAGGATAAATCATGCATCAATTCTGGAGATGCACAATAAGAGATGGCTACAAGAATCGAGGAAGATTTAGATGATCAACGAGAGGTGGTGGCTAGCCCTAGTAGACCGCACGGTCCATGTTAGTCTTTGCCTGAAATTTTTGGGGATTAGGGAATGACCCAACAATTCAAGCTCTCAAATATTTCCCGAGAAGTTCAAAAACCAACAGAGTTTTCTTGTCGGAAACAAAGCTATCAGAATCATACTCATTTTCAGTTATTCGTAGATTTGGTTACTCGAATCATTGTATTGTTCCAGTAGTAGGTCGTAGTGGTGGATTATTACTTCTTTGGCAACATCATATTGCGGCAGAAGTCATTTCTTTCTCCAAAAATCTAATTCATCTCTAGATACAACCTACATGTCCTTATCTTCTTTGGAATCTTTTTTGTGTTTATGGACCACCAAATAGAATGGACCGAGCTCAATTTTGGCAGAGTTTGTCCATTTATTCTCAACATGTAGCAGGACCGAAATGTTACATAGGTGATTTTAATGCGTTATAGGGAAAAACATGGAAATGATCAGTCTTTAAACAATACGATCTCTCAATTCAATGGTTTTATCCATGCAAATCACCTGTTGGATTTAGGATACTCCGATCCAGCATATACATGGAGCAATGGTAGACAATTTCAAGGTATTTCTCCCAATTCTCATAATCTAATCATGAATTATGTTACTTCTTCAACTTTCTCTATTCTCTTAAATTGTGCTCCATATGAGAATTTTCAAAGTGGAAGGGGTTTACGTCAAGGGTGTCCTCTTTCACCTTCATTTTTCATCATATGTTCACAAGGTTTATCTCTTTTAATGGAAAAATTTGAAGCTACAAGTCCCTACAGTGGATATCGAATAAATACTCATGCGCCAAGCATTAGTCATTTAATGTTCGTTGATGACTTGTTCTTTTTTGGAAAAAACTCACAGGAAAATGTGCATCAACTCAAATAGAATGCCAGGAGGAAAATGTGCATCAACTCAATTTGAAGCTACTCGTCTTTCTCGGGTCAAATAATTAATTTATGAAGTCCTCTATTCATTTTAGCAAGGGTTGTACTTCTTATTACATAGGGAGAACCATCCAGACTTTAGGGGTTAAGGAAATGCAAACAGATGGGAAGTATTTGGAGATGTATCTATTGAAATCATATCGTAATATTGATACATTTGAACCATTGAATTCGAAGTTTAACACAAAGGTAGCAGGCTGGGGAGAACTGTTCTGTCAAAAAGTGTTCTATCAACAATTCCAAATTATTCAATGGGTACATGTATTCTTCCCATAGGAGTTACTAATCAAATGTCTCAAACACAAAGGGCTTTCTAGTGGGGGCATGAAGTTCATACAAAGATGCAACACTTCTTCAAATGAGAAAAACAATGAAAGCAAAGGAAGACGGTGGTTTGGGCATAAGAAATATGAAACTAGTGAACCTGTCTCTGGTGGCAAAATTAGTTTGGAGATTCTTGACAAATCTTGATTCATCATGGTTGCAATTATTTCATGCAAAGTATTTGCAGAATACTTCGTTTTGGGATTACTAGCCAAAACCAAGTGATTCTAACACCAGGAAAGACATGCTTTCTGTTAGAAGTATTTTTATCAATAATTATAGCTGGTTCATTGGATCTGGAAACAATATACATGTATGGAATGATCCATGGGTACCAAACTTACCAGGGTTCAGACCTGCGATGCTTCAAAATACTAACTTACAGGTGACCTGGGTTTCAGACCTCTTTGTTCACGGTGAAAGAATATGGGATATGGAATTATTATCGAAGATATTCCCGCAGGATCAAGTTGAAGTTATGTTAGAGCACTACTTGGTCGAACTCGCAAGCGTTGCTATCTCAAGCTTGTTCGTCAAGTTTAGGTGTCAAAACTATAAGTCTTGATTTCTAGTCTACTTATAGCCAATGTGTAGTTGAGCTTTAGACTTCACGGAGTTCATCGATTGAAGACGAATATCTACTAAGGGAGCTTGGAGGAACTTCATCAACAAAAGGTATGTGGAAACTTGAACTCATCTATCACTCAGAAGTCTATTCTATTCTATCTCCTATTGAGACTAAGTCGTATAGCCATATAGACTTTTACATTATACACATTTGATATTTCGAGCTGAGCTTAACTCGCTTATAACTTTCTCAAAATATGTGTTGGAAAGCTTATTGCTTTAACTATGTTCATCATTATTCTTGACGAAAATCAAAAGATGATCATGTGAAAATTTCCTTGTAACATCTTACATGATTTGTGTGAGATAGTCATTTGATGTAGACTCAGAATGTTTCGTATTGATCATTCGATCATTTGAAAATTTCTTATGAAAAAGCCAGGGTACAACAACCACACCAAATATTTCGTTTGGCAATCTGAATAGACAAACTCCAATATTTTTTTTTTTTGCTCAATAATAATGAATTTTATTAAAACCAAAGGATGTTCAGAATACAACTAAAGCCCAACAGTGGGGAAATAAAATGGGCCTTTATAAGTTAGGCCTACATATTAATGAAAGCTGAAATATGGAAAGAATGGGACTTCAAATTTTTTAAGGAAAGGAGGTCTCCCTGTATAGACAATGTACTCCCCTTTATTCAATCTTGCTCCTCTCTTTGCTAAGGAATCCGCGGAGAAGTTAACTTCTCTGAAATTGTGAACAAACTCCCACTGCAATTTGGCACAAATATTGTTCCATCTGGTTATGGCAATCCAAGGTAAATTCCCAGATACAAAGGCTACAATTGCAGCTTTGGAATCTGAACTAAAACAGACTTTTAGGAATCCATTAGAAATGGCCCATTCCCCTGCACATAAGATTGCCATTATTTCTGGAAGAAAGTTAGAAGCAATGCCCAAACCTCTAGTTGCAACTATTACTACCTCTCCTTTCCAAGACCTTCCAATGAAACCAAAACGAGCCATTCCAGGGTTACCTCTTGCAGCTCCATCACTATGGGTGAGCATTTTACCCGTGATCCGTGGATATAACCGGGACCAACTGTATTTTTGTGGATGGATGCCCGACCGTTCGCTAATGGGTTGGATGCAGATGAGATTTTTGAAATCTAACGGATTACGGATTGGGCCCGGATGCAACCTTGAAAATCCGTTGGACATCCATACCCGTTAGATTAAGGGCATTTATATGGCTTCTAGAAAATATATAGATAGTTTTGGAATTTTTAAGGTGTTTGGTTTGAGTGTTGTCCATGTCACTTCTATATTTATATACATATATAAAATGTGTAGGTTCTATAAGAAGTCATCTTTATATTGGTTTTATTTTTCATTAATAATTTTAACTAACACAAATCCATTGGATTATCCGGACTCAATCCGTTCATCTGTGCATCCATTGGATGTTGGATTGGATGAGGATACCAAATTTGAAATCCGTAGTGAATTGGATTGGATGCGGATGAGGTAAAAAACGGCCCATACCGGCCCATGCTCATCCCTAACCATCATAACATAATAACAGTTGGTTAATTTGTGGAAGAGAGAAGAAAATTTCCTTTACCTGAGATGTTTTTACTTTTCTACATTGAAGATTAAAAGCCTTTTAGAATCTGGAGATCATATGTAGAATTCCACATAGCATGCTTCATTCTAACATCACTGTCATGTGTCATCTTCAAAACAGTTCTTTTAAACTCTTCCATCTTGATTGCAGAATTATCATACACCACCCTATTCCTTAGAAACCATATTTCTTTCATTGTAATAAGAGCAGCATTTCTCCAAATCTCCTTTACAGCAAGACTTTTGGCCTTAGCAAAGCAAATAATATCATCTAAAGAAGTAGGATTAAGAAAGTTGAAAATGCCTCCCAACCATTTCCAAATTATCTCACTGAAATCACAAAAATCACAAGAGAATATACTTTCAAGAGAATCAACTAGACAGTCAGACTCAATCTAGAGAAAAGTATATCAAAGAGTTTTGTATCTCTCTTTCTCAATTCAATCTGCAATCACCAAATAGGAATTTGCGAGCCCGACTGAATATAAGAGAAGTAACTTGAACGGTACCAAAGACCAATGTTCAAGGATCAATCAATTTCAATCAACAACCAAAGGTTGGATTTACCAATTGATCGATTCAACGCACAACTTGTGATATTTCAATCAAGAATACAAAGCACAATTTTGCTAAGTTTTCCTATGTAAGTGGTGGTCCAGATTTGTGTAGAGAAAAGATAAGTCTACGGTCATGGTTTGTTCAACTTAATATTAGTATAAGTATTTTATTAATTGGTATCTCATTAATTGCTCATAATGAATAATTCATTAAATTTTCATTTACCTTAATTGATCCAATAAACACATAATTTCATTAATATATAATTTTAGTAAAAATTACATCAATAGACATTATTAGTGGTAGTGGAATAAGTAGGGGTGGCAGAAGCAGTGACGGATGTTAGGGAGTGGTTGAGGAGGTAACATTAGTGTTGGTGGAAGAATAATTTGATGGGTGGTGTTTATGGTGATGGGTGTCGGTGAGTAGTACTAAGAAATATTAGTTCAGTGTCTTTACAACACGAGTAATATTGTATTGTGAAAAATGTAATTAGTTGTTTTTACCCCGATTGACAAAGGAAGATACCAAATATTTCAAGGATGATAACAGATCACATAAGAAAAAATACCTAAGCTAACTTAGCCTAGATAAATAATGGTTGAGATTTGTCTAGGAAGAAGATAGATCTACGGCTGAGGTTTGTTCAACTTAACAATTATAAGTGTTTTATTAATTAGTGTCTCATTAATCGCCTATAATGAATGATTAATTAATATTTTATTATAAATATCCCTCTAATTAATCTCATAAATAAATATTTTAATTAATAATTAATTTTACTAAAATATTACTAAATGGTGGTAATGGAAGAAGTAATGTGGGTGGTAGAAATGGTGGCGGGTGTTTGTGAGTGGCGAAGGAGATAATATTACTGCTGGTGCAAGAAATAACGGCAGTAGCTGGTTTTTATGGTGGTGGGTGTTGGTGAATAATAGTGGACAATAATAGTTTTGTGTCTTTACAAAACATGCAATATTGTATTGTGAAAGATGTAGTTGGCTGTTTTTAGCACGATTGGTAAGGACAAAACCAAATATTCGATGATGATACCATATCATATAAGACAATATGCATGATCATGACCGCTGGATCACGCAAATGGTATCCCTACTACACATGGTACCCGATCGAATAAATCATGGTTTTTGGTGTTAAAATAAAATTGATTACAACATAAAAGAGAATATGACAAAAAAAATTAATAATGGAATAGATTAATTGAAGACTTAATGAAAATGTGGGGGTCTAACAACCATACCAACAATTCGTTTGGCAATCTGAGAGGACTTACTCCAATGCACTGTCTAGAGAATCAACTAGACAGTCAGACTCAATCTAGAATAAAGTGTATCAAAGAGTTTAATATCTCTAACTCTTAAGTCAATCCGCAATCAACAAATAGAAATCTGCGAGCCTGGTTGAATATAAGAGGAATAACTTGAACGGTACCAAAGACCAATGTTCAAGTGTCAATCAATGTAAATCAACAACCAAAGGTTGGATATTATAATTGATTGTTCTTAACGCACAACCTGTGATATTTCAATTATATAACAAAATATAATACGGAAAAGAAATAACACAGACACCGGAATTTTGTTAACGAGGAAACCGCAAATGCAGAAAAACCCCGGGACCTAGTCCAGATTGAACACCACACTGTATTAAGCCGCTACAGATACTAGCCTACTACCAATTAGCTTCGGACTGAACTGTAGTTGAACCCTAATCAATCTCACACTGATTCAAGGTACATTTGCACTCCTTACGTCTCTGATCCCAGCAGGATACTACACACTTGATTCCCTTAGTTGATCTCACCCACAACCAAGAGTTGCTACGACCCAAAGTCGAAGACTTGATAGACAAATCTGTCTCACACAAAATAGTCTATAAGATTAAATAAATTTGTCTCCCACAGAAATACCCAAGAGTTTTTGTTCTGTCTTTTGATAAATCAAGGTGAACAGGAACCAATCGTTAACCCGGACTTATATTCCCTAAGAACATCCTAGAATTATCAATCACCTCACAAAAATCTTAATCGACTAGCGAAAGAAGATACTGTGGAATCACAAATGATGAGACGAAGCTGTTTGTGATTATTTTCTATCTTGCCTATCGGAGATATAAATCTCGAGTCAATTATTCCAATTGTACTCAACACGATAGAAACAACAAGATCAGATCATGCAACTACAAGATAATAGTTGGGTCTGGCTTCACAATCCCAATGAAGTCTTTAAGTCTTTAACCTACAGGGTCTCGAGAAGAAACCTAAGGTTAAAGGAGAATCGACTCTAGTTATGCAACTAGTAACACACATGAGGTGTGGGGATTAGGTTTCCCAGTTGCTAGAGTTTTCCTTTATATAGTTTTCAAATAAGGGTTTGCAATCTAAGTTACCTTGGTAATAAAGCATTCAATATTCACCATTAGATGAAAAACCTGATTCACCCAAGCTAATATCTTTCAACCATTAGATCGAACTTAGCTTGTTACACACAAATGAAATGTACCCTCATTTAGGTTTATGTAACCGTACCTAAACGTGTACACCATATTGGTTCACAAATAGTTAACTGAGGTTAGCCATATGATTACTCTCATGTCAACCTTATTCATCTTAACCATAACTAGTTCAAATGACTCAATTGAAACTAGTTAAAGAGTTGTTCAATTGTTATATTCTCATGGATTATGCAAGAACACAATTGAAGAAAAATCGGTTTGATTCACTCGAATCAATACATGAACATTATAGCCACGGTTTGTAAAGATTGCATTCCTTATTGATGAGTGTTTAGGTTCACGTACAACCGATTTTAGAAAAGTAACACACTTAAGTATGCGCACGGGTATGCGTACTTAAGTAACCAGATTTGAGTTTGTTTTAGTTTTCAAACTCAGCAGAAATTCACGGACGTGAACTTTCCGCTAGTACGCTACTTTAGGTAACCGGATGAGTTTGGTTTTGGTTTTCAAACTCAGCAGAAATTCACGGACGTGAACTTCCGCCAGTATGCGTACTTAAACGCATACTTACCCAGTCTCCTACGACCTTTTTGTATACACACAAGTATGTATACTTTAGGTTCCCGGTTTTGGACTTATAAATTAATATGCGAACACACTATGCTTATATCCAAAGATGGTTATAAGATTCTAAACTCAACATTCTTCTATAATGATAATAGCCGTTTTCACACACTATTAGCATCAAAGCAATTTTCAAGATATTGAAATAATCATTATCGAAACATTCCAAGCCTATATCAAATGATTGTATCACACAAACCATGTAAGATGTTACTCCGCAATTTTCTCATGATATAAGATGAACTTAGTCGAAGCGAAAGCTTACCAACACATATTTCGAGAAATATGTAAGCGAGATATACTCAGCTCGAAATCTCAAATGTGTATAGAGAAAACTATATCGTAACACGACTTATGTCTGAATATAGGAGATAGTAGAAATAAACTTTCCAAGTGATAGATGAGTTCAAGTCTCCACATACCTTTTTTCGAAGAAGTTCCACAAGCTCCCCTTAGTAGTTCTTCGTCTTCAAATGATGAACTCCGTGAAAACTAAGCTCAACTACACAATCTATGTCCTAGTCCGAGATATCTATAAATAGGCTAGAAATCAAGACATATATTTTTGATCACTAACATTGACAAACATGCTTGAGATAGCAACGCATGCGAGTTCGACCGAGCAGTGCTCTAACACTTAAGTTTGTTCAGTCCAAACTTTATACATGACGTTTGTCATTAAAAATTAAAAGCACACCCAACTGCGAGGGGTGGCAGCGGTGGCGGAGGTAGAAAGAAGTGTTATAAGGTAATTTTATGGCGGTGACGGGTGATGGTGAGTAGTAAATATTCTGTTAATCATGTGTCGCCACAAATCAAGTAACGTAATAAAGCAAAGAAGATGTGTTCGCTCGTCTTAATGATAAAATAAATTCGGTTAAAATATATGAGATTTAAAACAACACTAGAAAGTCACGTTATATAATCACTGCAAACGAATGGTATGAGCCAAAATAAGTACAAAATAAAATAACTTATTATTGAGTCGTATTGTTACGACACGGGTTATAGCAATATAGGATATAACAAATATATACTCCCACTAAACAACTTTGTTAATAATTAAATCAATAATAAGTATGGCAATCTCATAATAAGTATTTCATTAATCCCTCAAAATAAATGTCTTATTAAATATCATAATAAATATATACTCCCACTAAATACTTTGTTAATAACTAAATCAATAGATATTAGGGATGGCCAGGGTGATATTTGTTAGTGGTGGTGCATGGAGCCAGTGGCGATAACGATGAGGGTGTAAAAGGTAGTGGTAATGGGTGGTTCTGGTAGTGGTACTGTAGTTGGTCAATGTATTAGTATGCAATGTTTATTCAGTGTCGCTATGACACAAGCAACACTATATTATGGAAGTTGTGCTTGACTTTTTTAGTGTTAAAAATAAGCTAGTTATTATACAAAGAAAAAATAATAAAAAAGTATGAAGAATAATTGTGACTTTATATGGTAACAACAAATGAATGACACCACCAGAACCACCCATTACCACTCAAAATTGACATAAGTTTTCTTACTTATTTTTGAAGCCGTGCCGTTACGGCACGGGTCAAGTTCTAGTTATATAACAAAATATAATGCAGAAAAGAAATAACACAGAATTTTGTTAACGAGGAAAACCGCAAATACAGAATTTTGTAAACAAAAGTTCATCCTTTCTTCCATCAATATATGCATAATCACATAAAAGGCTTAACTTTTGTAGTCAAAAGTTAATTCTATCTTTTATCAATACTTTCATACCGACATATAATGGAGTTAACTTTTGAACAAGTATGGGACAGTCCAGGTTCACGGACGTAAACAACATATCCCATAACAATTTGCAATATATGAAATCATAAAAATTAATACTGCAAAAATCATCTTCCAAATCAACTTTAGAATTTAAATAAATAAATCTAAAAACATTGCAAGATGAAAACGTTGGCAATAGATATGTGTACTCACAATAATGGCTATTCCAAACCCTAGTTATCCTTCTTAAAAACACAAGAATAAATTCTCATAAGAAGTTTCCTAGACATTGAGACCTCTGAAAAATTCTTTATCGTCCCCGAACTCCTTGTTGTCAACAGCCATGGGAACATAAGGTTCATGAAGAAAGGAGTCAATTCCAATAAACCTTTTGAACTGATGCCGAACCAGGGCCTTCTGAATTTCAAGAGTTCTCAAAGCAATAACCTTTATTTCCTGAATCTCCTTCCTTGTTTCCTTCAACTCTTCAAGAACACCAGAAAACTTCTGAGAATTTGAAGGAACAAATCTTGGCTTCCTCACATTCCTTTTTTTTTCTTTTCAAAGTTGGAGGTAATGGAGATTTATCTTTTTCCTTCATGATTGATGGCTTAGCAATCATATGAACATCTTTTCCATCAGAAGACATAATGCTTTGAGTATCCATACGAGCGGAATTGTGAGAGGAAATCACAAGATAATCTCAACAAACAGTCTTATGATAAAAAGAGTTTCAAGTGAAGGAAAAAAAGAATGTAGGGTTACAGAACTTTTAAACACATAAGTTCACGCATGCACAACTGTCAACCCCAAAGAGGGTAGAATTGTCGAGAATAACCCTCTTTTATTGATTAAACATGGAAGTCCCTTCCAATATCAATTAGATATGAAAAGAGGCACGAATTCCAGACTTACAATGCTCAGCAGTGCAAAAAACAAAAAAAAATAAAATCAAAACAATCTAAAAGAATTTTCTTTTCCTAAAGCCTGAGGTGTGCACAATCATGTCTCTTTTGATCAGGCACATGAGACAAGATGCACTAACCAACACAATTAAATTGTGCTGGGGTGAACAATAATCTGTCCACCATATCCTTTTCGAAAGGAATTCATAGAGCCATGTTTCTCATAGTGTTTACACCATAAATTTCCCTCTAATGATCTAGTTTTTTCTTTGGAAACTAACTTCTTTGAAGAAGAGATGCGTTTACATACCTCTGGTGATTTTTGAACAAGTTTGAGCTTGTTTTCTAATCGATTCTCTCTTCGTTGAAGTTTGTTGACATATCTCATTTTGTGTTTGTACTTGAAACACTTTGAAAGTTCATGACCTTTGAGAGAACAATAAGAGCATGTCGACCTGGAAGATGATTCAGACGCCCGAGATGTGTACGCAGCTAGACACATAGTGGAACCTGAAAAATCATAAAAAGAGTTTCCAGTAAAAACAAGTTGATCCATTTTTTCTTCCAGACCGGTTGAGAATTCTTTAGAAAGAATATCAAGATTGATGTATGTATTGCTACAATTATCAAAATCAATATTTTCACAAAGAAATGCAACACTTGACTTTTCATCTTCATTATAATCATAGTTGTCAGACATTTCATCAAGAGTTGCAACTAGATTTGTTTCCAGTATTTTTATGATTTGGACACTCATTTGCAAAATGACAAAAACCTTTACACTTAAAGCACCGAGACATATCCTTGTCATCAGTTTCATCAATATCCCTTTATTTAGGAGGAACGCGGTAATGAGGTTTAACTGATGACCTAGGTTTATCTCTAGAGAAACGTTTACTTCTCTTCAAAGAAGATCCCTAAACTGTATTGTGATTAAGGAGACCGACTTGTCAAGATCTTTATCTGATGAATCAGCCTCGGAAAGATCATCTTCAGAGATGCAAACACTTTTACTTTTGTTAAGTAATTTAGTGTTCTTTTGTGCTTTGAAAGCAACATCCTGTCCGGATTTGGATATATGCCCATGATCAAAGATCTTTAACTTCCCAACCAGAGTATTTCTGGAAAGAGTTGCAAGGTTATTACCTTCAACGATATCATGATTCTTAGAATCGTATCTAATGGCAGCGATCTGAGAATTTTCATCACAATGTCCTTTTCAGGAATAGTCTTACCCAACGCAAAAGATGCATTAACAATTTCAGACACTTTGTGATTAAACTCATCAAATGAATCTTCATCTTCCATACGAAGGTTTTCCCAATCAGAATTTAGGTTTTGCATCCTAGCTTCATTTTCACATGTATTTCCTTCAAATACGGTTTCTAAGATATCCTAAGCATCTTTAGACCGAGTGCACATAGTCACATGGTGCTGAAGATCTGGGGTAATGGCATGGATGATAGCATTTAACCCGTCAGAATTTTGCTTTGCAGCGAGAATCTCGGCAGGTTCATATGCACCAATATCCTTAGGAACAGTTGCATCGCCTTCTGCAACAACCGGAGAATTATAGCCATTAACAACATAAACCCATGACTGAAAATCACGCGCTTGAAGAAAGGCACGCATAGCAAATTTTCACCATAAGTAATTTGAGCCATCAAAGACTGGTGGTACGTTTATGGAGATAACACTTCTGTCCATATTCAGATCGCTACAAACACAGAATTATAAGGTCTTTAACGTGTTTGCCTGCTCTGATACCAATTGAAAAAACGGGGGTACAACAACCACACCCAATATTTCTTTTGGCAATATGAATAGACAAACTCCAATATACTTTCAAGAGAATCAACTAGACAGTCAGACTCAATCTAGAGAAAAGTATATCAAAGAGTTTTGTATCTCTCTTTCTCAATCCAATCTGCAATCAGCAAATAGGAATTTGGGAGCCCGATTGAATATAAGAGAAGTAACTTGAACGGTACCAAAGACCAATGTTCAAGGATCAATCAATTTAAATCAACAACCAAAGGTTGGATTTACCAATTGATCGATTCAACGCACAACCTGTGATATTTCAATTATATAAAAATATATAATGCGAAAAAGAAATAACACAGACACCAAAATTTTGTTAACGAGGAAAACCGCAAATGCAGAAAAACCCTGGGTCCTAGTCCATATTTGAACACCATATTGTATTAAGCCGATACAGACACTAGCCTACTACCAATGAACTTCGTACTGGACTGTAGTTAAACCCTAATCAATCTCACACCGATTCAAGGTACAGTTGCGCTCCTTACGTCTCTGATCCCAGCAATATACTACGCACTTGATTCCATTAGCCGATCTCACCCACAACCAAGAGTTGCTACGACCCAAAGTCGAAGACTTGATAAACAAATCTGTCTCACACAGAAAAGTCTATTGGAATAGATAAATCCGTCTCCCACAGAAATACCTACGAGTTTTGTTCAGTCTTTTGATAAAACAAGGTGCACAAGAACCAATTGATAAACTAGACTTATATTCCCGAAGAACAGCCTAGTATTATCAATCACCTCACAATAATCTTAATCGTATGGTAGCGAAACAAGATATTGTGGAATCACAAACGATGAGACGAAGATGTTTGTGACAACTTTTTATCTTGCCTATCGGAGATTAAATCTCGAGCCAATCTTAGAGAAGATAGTACTCAATATGATAGAAACAGCAAGATCAGATCACGCAACTACAAAGAAAATAGTTGGGTCTGGCTTCACAATCCCAATGAAGTCTTTAAGTCGTTAACCTACAGGGTTTCGTGAAAAACCTAAGGTTAAAGGAAAATTGACTCTAGCTTATACAACTAGTATCACACAGAAGATGTGGGGATTAGGTTTCCCAGTTGCTAGAGTTCTCTTTTATATAGTTTTCAAATCAGGGTTTGCAATCTAAGTTACCTTGGTAACAAAGCATTCAATATTCACCGTTAGATGAAAACCTGATTAGATTCAAGCTAATATCTTTCAACCTTTAGATCAAACTTAGCTTGTTATACACAAATGAAATGTACCTTCATTTGTACCTAAACGTGCACACCATGTTGGCTCAACCGCAGTTAACTGAGGTTAGCTATATGAACACTCTCATATCAACCTTATCCATCTTAACCATAACTAGTTCAAATGACTCAAACGAAATTAGTTAAAGAGTTGTTCAATTGCTATATTCTCATAGAAGTATACAATAACACAATTGAAATAAAATCGATTTGATTCACTCGAATCAATTCATGAACATTATAGCCACGGTTTGCAAAGAATGCATTCCTTAATATATAAATGTATTAGTTCATGTCACAACCGATTCTAGAACTTTAACCACTCAAGTATGCAAACGGGTACGCATACTTAAGTAGCCGATCTGAGTTTGGGTTCGCCAGTATGCGAACATGTACGCATACTTAGTACACTTCCAAAACCCAACAAAAATTCCTGGACCTATACCTTACGCAAGTATGTGTACCGGTATTTGTACTTGGTACATGGAATTTCACAACTTCAAGTACTTATACGGGTATGCATACTTTAGTTCCGGTCATGGATCACTTACATCCAAGAATGCACACTATGTTTATAATCCAATAAATCTAAACTCTATTTCCATCATTGAAACTTTCTTAGAGGATGACAGTGGCCGTTTTCACACACTATTAGCATCAAAGCAATTTACAAGTTATTGAAATAATCATAACGAAACATTCCAAGTCTACACCAAATGATTGTATCACACAAACCATGTAAGATGTTACTCGGCAATTTTCACATGATCATCTTTTGACTTTCGTCAAGAATATAAGATGAACTTGGTTGAAGCGAAAGCTTACCAGCACATATTTCGATAAATATGTAAGCGAGTTAATCTCATCTCGAAATCTCAAATGTGTATAATATAAAACTATATTGTAACACGACTTATGTCTCAATATAGGAGATAGAGTAGAAATAAACTTTCCGAGTGATGGATCTGTTTCAGTCTCCACATACCTTTTGTTGATGAAGTTCCACAAGGGCTCCTTAGTAGTTCTTCGTATTCAATTGATGAATGCCGTGAAGTCTAATGCTCAACTACACAATCTATCCTAGTCTGAGACATCTATAAGTACACTAGAAATCAAGACTTATAGTTTTGATCACTAACATTGACAAACAAGCTTGAGATAACAACGCTTGCGAGTTCGACCGAGAAGTGGTCTAACAACTTATAAGCCAATTGTTTGTGTGAGACAGCTATTGTCATCTTCTAAGGATGTTTAATGATTGAAATGAGAGTTTATAACAATTAACCGTTGTCTGGATATAGCACAGTATGTATACCCGTATGCAAACTATTGTATGACTGATTCATGTCCGGGAACCAAGTATGCATACCCGTATGCGAACGGTTTTAACTGTTAAAGTCCGGGAACTAAGTTTGCGTACACGTTTGCAAACTGTTTCACCTGAGTTCGGTCCGGAATGACAGTATGTGTACACGTTTGCGAACTATCGGACATGACCAAAGTAGGGAACTTAAGTTTGCGTACCCGTTTGCAAACTTATGTGGTTAAGTTCTAAAATCGGTTAAGTATGATTTCATACTCATGAACAAATACATTTATATATTAAGGAATGTAATCTTTGCAAACTGTGGCTAAATGTTAATCAATTGATTCTTGTGAATCAAATCCGATTTTGCTTCAATTGTGTCTTGTAGAATATAAACAATTGAACAACTCTGTGAGTAACACAATTAGATTCATTTGATTATCATTTGATCTAGAAGTGTTAAGATGAATGTGCTTAACACAAAAGTGTTCATATGGCTAACTTCGGTTAACTGTTATTGAGCCAACTCAATATACACGTTTAGCTACGATTACCCATATCTAAATGAAGGTATATTTCATTTGTATGTAACAAGCTAAGACCATCTAAAGGTGGAGAGATACTGCTTTGGTTTAAGACAAACTTAACTTGAATCTTAAATCAGGATTTTATCCAACGGTGAATATTGATTGCTTTGTTACAAAGTTATCAAACCCTGATTTGAAGACTATATGAGGGAGAACTCTAGTAACTGGGAAACCTAATCCCCACAGCTCATGTGTGATACTAGTTGCGACTAGATCCGATTCTCCTTAAACCCGAGTTTTTCCTAAAATCAGTATAGGTTAACGGCTTAAAGACTTCATTGGGATTCTGAAGCCAGACCCAACTATTTTCTCTGTAGCTACGTGTTCTGATCTTACTTGTTCTATCATATTGAGTACTATCTTCTCTAAGATTAGCTCGAGATTTATCTCCGATAGGTAAGATATAAAAAGTAATCACAAAGCTCTTCGTCTCATTCTTTATGATTCCACAATAACTTGTTCTACTACCATATAGTTAAGTTATTGTGAGGTGATTGATATTTTAGGGATGTTCTTCGGTAATATAAGACTGGATTATCAATTAGTTACTATTCACTTTGATCTATCAAAAGACAGAACAAAAACTTCGTAGGTATTTCCGTGGGAGACAAATTTACCTATCAAAATAGACTTTTTTATGGGAGACCGATTTGTTTATCAAGTCTTCGACTTTGTGTTGTATAAACTCTTAGTTGTGGGTGAGATCATCTAAAGGAATCAAGTGCGTAGAGTCCTGCTGGGATTCAGAGACGTAAGGAATGCGACTGTACCTTAATCAGTGTGAGATTGGTTAGGGCTCAACTACATTCCGGTACGGAGTTAACTTGTAGTAGGATAGAGTCTGTAGCGGCTTTATACAGTGTGGTGTTCAAATATGGACTAGGTCCCGGGGTACTTCTGCATTTGCGGTTTCCTCGTTAACAAAATTTCTGGTGTCTGTGTTATTTTCTTTTCCGCATCATAATTTTTGTATAATTGAATATCACAGGTGTAGATGGGGAAAAATGATTTACTGGTTTTTTAGGAAAGTGAAGAGACGACGGCTCGGGCGAGACTCCTCAACCGAGCAAACTTCTTAACCTCACACAGATGCACTGCACGGGAGTGCTTTGAGTTCGAGAGATCAATCTGTAGGAATCCGGCCTAAACCAAGTCAATGGCCGTTCCAGAGTCAATTCGTTCACAAAGAGGGAGATAGGTTGATCTATAGGAGGGAAGCTGAGAATTATGTGGGATCAATGATGATCAAGGATTGTGGATGTGTTTGTGAGTTTCTACAAATTGATGAACTGCTGAGTTCTGGAAAATAAGTTTCCATCGAGAATTCTTGTGTCAAACGAATGTTGATGTCTTTAGTCATCGATTTTGGACTTATTTATATTATCAGAATAGCGAACACATTGATCCCAGTAAGTGTGACGGTTTCTGAGTGAAAGAGTGGGAAAGTGGGAGATCGTGGTAAAATCAGTTCCATGTCGTGCGGAGACTTGGTTGATCGTCCACCCACTACTTTGCTAATTCCTTCAACCGCTTGCACGACTTGCTCAAATTTCTTATCGTGGATGAACACACGTGTTGTAGGCCACCAGACCAAAACCCTAATTGATATCCCCCATGTGACGTGATTGATGTCTCACGAACGTGGAGTCTGCAAAGCAGACATGTATTTGATTAGTCAGTCGTTGACTTGATTAGACAGTGAGTCTAGGTTTTTGTTGAATTGAGCATGATTGACGAATGCTCAGTGATTCATGGATTAAATGGTGTTAATATTGCTCATCTGAGCAAATATTGTAAATTTGACGAATTGTTGAATATTGAGTAATATTTGGCGGAATATTGATAATTAGATCAATATTCGAGCAGCTGAGCATGTATTGCTCAATTCGACGAATTACTGAATATTGATAGTTGGATTAATATTCGAGCAACTGAGCAAGTATTGCTCAATTTGACGAAATACTGAATATTGATAGTTGGATCAATATTCGAGCAACTGAGCAAGTATTGCTCAATTCGACGAATTATCAATATTGATAGTTGGATCAATATTCGAGCAACTGAGCAAGTATTGCTCAATTCGACGAATTATTTATTGGTAACGTGACCTAATAAAATATTAATTAAAATATTGGTAGACTACCAAATATTATATAATTAATCCAGATGTTGATTGCTGGGTCAATCATAAATTCATTAGTGTTTGAAATTGCTCAAAATCATGATTTGCAGAGCATTTGTTCGAAACCCTAATTTTTTGATCAATTGTTAATCAATTGACAATTTACTGAAAATAGGCCACTGAGTGAAGGAGTGACCGACTACATGGGATGATGGACGACCATGTAACGCCCAAGTGCTCGAGTGAGCATGCACCAAAGTCCTTTGTTGACCAGTTGGTGAAAAGATGATTAAATGCTGGTTTAATCATTTATTAGAGTAGTGCTCGTCTGAGCATTAGGTGATAAAACCTAATTATGGAGAAGCGAGAGACCGACCAAGAGAGCATGAAACCGGCCCTTGGTGGTCGTGGGACCAGCTGATGGTCGTTTGAGCAAATTCCAAGTTGGTTGGAAAAAGTTTGAACTTTGAACCCAATATGAGCAATTAAGCAAATTAGGTCAAAATTATAAAGATGTGTGGGACCGTCTCCTTGCAAGCCTTATGCCGGCCTTGGTCGGTCAAGGAGGCATGCCCGTGTCACCATAATGTCCATGTCTCAATCCTGAGAGTTTTGATATTTTCTGGTGTGCGTTTGAGCAATATCTTGGATTTTCAGAAGAGTTCGATCTTTGACTGAAATTCTTGATTTTGCTCGAATGAGCAAGTAGAACTTTGCTCGTTTGATCAATATTTCGAGAATATTAAAATAATAATATTTTAATATTTTTCGTGAATAGCCTAGTCGGTCATGTGACCAATTGACTTTTTGGCTTTTTGATGGTTTGAGCAATATTTGAGAAAATATGAAGAAACCAGGATTTGTTGCTCAAACGGAGGAGTTTCATGAGATGAGGGAAATAATAATTATGAAAACAAGGGATTGCAAGGTGTGGGACCGACCACGGCTAGAGCATGGTCGGCCGTCTAGGAAGCCCGGTCCCGCAACACCTTTCCCTATTTTTATTATTTTTCATGAAACCGTGACAATATGGAGAAACCGTGAGTTTTGCTCAAACAAGGAAAGTTGCTTGAATGAAGGAGTTTTCATGAGTTCATGAAAATAAATAAAATAAGTAAAAATAAAGGAAGAGGCGTGGGGAACAGGCCACGGCGTCATGACCGGCCGGCCGGTGGGCCCGATCCCTAGGCGCCTCTTTTCTATTTTTTGTTATTATTTTCTAAATCCTGTTTTGTGTAGGATTCCTCGTTTGTCCATATTTTCGAATGCTCGTTCGTGCATTTGGGTGCTCGTTTGTGCATCATTGTTGAGTACACTTGCACCATTTTATTGGGGCTTACTCGGTGATAGTCTAGATGCCCGGTGGTTGGATATTTATTACCAATTCATGAAATTCAGCGGAGAATGATTCATGAAACAGAGTAATAAAATGAATTGTGTATCTATTACTAATCCATGAATCCGGGGAATTCAGGAACGGAGTAATAAGATAAGATGGTTATCTATTACTAATCCATGGAATTAGTCTGGGATCAGCCATGGAACGGAGTAATGATATAAAATAGATTATTTTCTAGGAATTCAGTCGGTGAATGTCACAGTAGAATTAATCTATTGTAGAATCGAGATATGAGATAGTTGAAGCATCATACTCGTTATGAAGAGTGCATAGTCAGGAAACAACATGAAGCGTTGGTGTCTTGAAGGCGTTTAGCCCTCCAGCAAATAATTATGTCCAGAGAGCCGCCTGAATCTATACACGGTCTCTCTACATAGTCATGGAACAGTGAGTATCGCTGACGTCCTGAAGGTGTCAACCCCTCCGACAAACAATTATGTCCAGAGAACCACCCAATCGTTCTTCTATGTAGAGGGGGGTCTCTCTATGTAGTCATGGAACATCAAGTATCGCCGACGTCCTGAAGGTGTTAAGCCCTCTGACAAACAATTATGTCCAGAGGACCACCCAATCATGTTATTCTACATAGTGGGCATGATGAAATGTGCAGCATCGAACGCTCAGCCGGGGAGGCCTTTCGAGAAACATGTTCATCATGGCTCTGAGAGGAATACTCACTCAGTCAGAGTTCGTGAAACGGTTCACGAATCATAAAATATGAATCGTCACATGCGTTCCTGAAGCCGGGTCAGAAACATGCAGTATCATGATTTTACGATTTTGACCTTTGTCGAAAATCCATCATCAACAACAGGTTGTGCGTAGTTCAATCAATTGGTAAATCCAACCTTTGGTTGTTGATTGAAATTGATTGACACTTGAACATTGGTCTTTGATACCGTTCAATTTGTTTCTCATAATAATCAGGCTCACAAATTCCTATATGTTTGATTTGCTGATTACATTGAGAAACAGAGATATAACTATTAGATATATTTTCCTTGATTGAGTCGGACTGCTGTCTAGTTGATTCTCTTGGAATTATATTGGATTTAGTCTATGCAGATTGCCTAATGAAATATTGAGTGTGGTTGTTATACCCCCGCTTTTTCAATTGGTATCAGAGCAGGTAAACACGTTTAAGACCTCATAAGTCTATGTTTGTAGCAATCTAAATCTATGGACAGAAGTGTTATCTTTGACAAACGCATCACCAGAGAAAAAAGTTCTGTTTCTATGGAATCTATTAAAGGGAAAGACTGGTCAATCTCACACATAGATGAACATTTTGTTCCCATGACACAGACAAGTATTGACAAGTGTTACCCTGATTATCTTACTGACGAGTTTGACTCTGAAGTAGAAAGGGAAGCAACCTAAGAGAGTGCAGCGATTCTAAAACTTGTTAGAATCCAGGTAGTTGAAATCAATAGGCTAAAACACAAGGTCAATATGATTATTGGTATGGTAAAAGATCGTGATTCCCGATTGAGGGTTCTTCGTGAGGAAAATGATGTAATTTGTTCATCCCGAACCCTACTCGAGGCTAAACTCAAGGATGCCCTGGAAATAGAACGTCTATTGAGTAATCTCTCTATTCAATGTAAAGGATGCTCTGTGGAATCCACTATACCAATTGCTCTTGACTCAACAGTGTTGTTAGACTATATGACTACATGTAATCATGTTTCTCTAATGAAACCTGTTTCAGAAGCTAATTTGCAAACCCTTTCGTATGCTAAAGATGCGGTTGGTACTTCCATTAATCAAGGAATCACCACATCTCACGGAAGGAAGAAATCTTCTAATATATTTAATCCTACTCTCTCTAATCACATCGGTGATTAGAAAGTATGTCTCTTTTGTGACTCAAAAGGACATGTTCAACGGAAGAGCAAACTGAGGTTGAATGACAATTATTTTGGTCGACTTCAACACACCTTGGATTTAATACTCAAAGGTGTAACTGACATAAGAATGTCTAAACCTATTGGTTTTATTAATCACCTTGTGAATTCTTCCAGGAGAGTCAGTTCAATCTGCTCTTCGAATGTTCGAACTAATTGTAACATTAATACAAATCGGTCAAGGAGATTTCAGAAAGGTCCTTCTCAACCTAAGGTGAATGATGATGTTCAAGATGTGAGAAAGGTACCAGTAGGTGAAAACAACAATAGAGATATGAAGGACAACCTTAATCTGATAATTGAAGGATACAAGGATCTTATCAACAGGTTGTCAAAATGCTCCGAACAAACTTCTTCTGGTAAGGATTCAAACTTAGTCTCGTACTTTGATGATAGTAAGTTTTATGATACTTTTTCACATCAAAAATGGTTTCCTCCAAAAATTAGAAGGAAAAAGAGGATTAACCATGAACCATATTCATTTGATGAGCATAAAGCTCATACTTGTGTTAATTAATCACAAGTGTTGAATTCTTACTCATGAAAAATCTTGTTGAGTAAGATATGCTAATAATCGGGTATATTTATTGGTAAAATAATTTCTGATTAGTTGAGCTATTTTCTTAGCGTTCATAGCTAAACTATTATCTTCAGATAGTTTTGTCTAAGTATTGTTTTGTTTCAAGAATCACTTCGACTGTCTTCTTGTAATTTTTGGAAAAGTTTGTTTTCACAATTGAGTTGTGACCTACTTTTGTGCTCTAAGTTTTTCCTCTTGTGAGAATAAAAAAATTTATTGAGCCAAAAGTTGTGAAAGGAAATTTTCACGTAGCAAAATTTTGATGTGTCCTTTTTGCCTTGTAAAGAGGTACTTTACAGTTTTTTAAGTTTTTAGGACCATATTGGTTTTTTAGATCCCTAGTTGGTGGTATTCACATTGACTTTTACGGGTCACTAACGAACCAATTTTTAGATCCCTAGTTGGTGATGTTTTAAAAATTGTTGGACACTTACCCTTTCATTTTGTAGGTGACTTTTTACAGGTTGGTGTTTGACTAACGTCTATTTACTCTTATGTTTAAAATATTTGATTATTAATTATATAAAATTAATAATAATATAATAATGGAAAGTTTTTCGAGATGCAATCTTAAAAATCCAATCAATATTGGATTTGATGGGGTGATGTTTTAAAAATTGTTGGACACTTACACTCATATTTAAGGGTATTTATGAGACTTTTGGGAGATATGAGTTCAACTATAATTGATCTAAGTCAATTTGCTTCAATTTAGAATAGTGAAAAATACTATAACCCCCATACTATATGGGTTCAATATATAGAAGCCCCACTAAATAGATCATCCACTGTCAACTCCATACTTTAGGAAAATGATATTGCTATGCCCGAAAAATCAAATTTTCTTCAAATCTGGCCCATAATTAATTATTATAAATTTTCATAATGGCAACACTACCCTTTAGTATATATACAAGAGGAATATATCAGAAGATATTTTATTTCTTTATTCTCTTTCTCTCTCTTCTCCATCTCTTTCTCTCTCGGCTCTTGCGTTTCAGATCTGTGAAGAAGAAGACGACGAATCGATCCAGTAGTTTTTGCAGCTGATCATAAGTTAATCATCAAATATGAATCAATCATTCAATCGATTTCATATGAATCTAGGTTTTAGTTGGTTTTTAAGCTGCATCAGGTTAGGTTTTCTTTGGATCAACTGTTTTTTTTTTTTTTTTTTTTTTGCAGATTTTGAATCGAATCGAAGTTTCAGTTGATTCGAAGCAGCATAAATCATTTCCGATTAGGTTTTTGATCAGGTTTATCATTCTTCGTTCGATTAGATTTTTGATTTTTATTTCGTTTGATTTTGTTCAGATCTGAGAAGAAGAAGAACCTGATTGTTTTTTAATCAATTGAAGATCTTCAATGTCGTTTTAACCCTAATTACTTACTTTCTATGCAGATTCAACAATGGAATTAAGAAGATCTTCAACAGCAGCAGAAATGAAATCGT
This sequence comes from Papaver armeniacum, assembly GCA_023531295.1. NCBI lineage: Eukaryota > Viridiplantae > Streptophyta > Magnoliopsida > Ranunculales > Papaveraceae > Papaver > Papaver armeniacum. The sequence continues at coordinate 96,862 of JAJJWW010010794.1, read as the reverse complement.
CGTATGAGAAAAAATATGAAAATCTGTAAGATTCCTCTCATTTTTTTATTGAATCAACATGTTTTAAATCTAGGTTTTGTTGGTTTTGTTGTTGTTGAAGCACTTAACTACATTCTGAAGCAAGATTTGAATCGATTCAAGCACTTAAGTAATGGCTAATAGTTGCAATTCTATGAATAAATTCTACTTTACCATAGAATGAGTGGAGAATTTTAGTTTTGTGTTGTCAATATTAGCTAATGGAGTCAACTAATAACTTGTTGGTGTTTTTATTTTGCGTATTTTGGATCTTGTCGTACACATGTTGAGTTTGATTAATGAATCTGTGTTGGTGGTGGAGGTGCAGGTTCTGGAGGAGAATGAGGAGGCGGTGGCGGTAGAGATGGTGGTGTTGGAGCAGGTTTGGAGGAGGATTTGTAGTCAGTGGTGGTGTTTTTCAGAATGAGAACTGAACGAAATAGCTAACTGCAAGAAATATTATGTTGTTTACAGAATATTGGCGCTCTGTTAAATAGCACTATCCGAGCCAAATTTATTACCTCTGGAGCAGAATTACCGAATGAAAGGGTGCAAAGGTGCAGGCAGGTTTGATATAACTATATGTCTATTGCTCTACTTGAACATCATATGCAAAGTCAAAAATTAGTTGTTAGTTGGTTTAAAGAATACCTAACTTATCATGGTTGTTACTAGATTTTAGATGATTTAATTGTGAAAACTAACATAAAACGGATTTGTTCAAAATGTTGTGCAACTGCGAAGTGGATGTCTTCGGATTTTACGAGTATGCTAGGTATATGGATGTGTAGTTAATAGTTACACATGTCAATTGGGTGTGTAATTGCTACTTACACATGCAAATTGATTGTGTAACTTCTAGTTACACATGCCAATTGGATGTGTGATAGTTCAGTGAAGCTGAAATGATGGGTAAATCGGTTTACTAGTTTGCATATATGCCTGAATTTTCAAGAAGTGAAATGGTTTTAATTATGCACAGATGCTAATTAGTTGTTAATTTAAGATGATTTGATTTAGATTGATGTGTGTATTTTTAGATAGGAATAACAAGCTGTATGAATTTGCTAATTACATGTTATGGAGGTGTTGATTTCAGAGTATGAAAGTTCACAGAGAGCTGTAGGAGTGTGCAAGTGGTACAGATGCAGATTTGGCGTTGGTTTGTAATAAACTGGTGTTGTTATTGCTATGATATAGCTACTTGATGAATGGGAATAACTCAGGTATGCACTGGTTGAAGAATCAGAATGGTTTGAGTTAATGATGCTCAGATAGATGTATGTTAGGAGTTAACATTACAAGTACTGGTGCAGCTGCAGTTAAGACAGTGGTAATGGAATATAGGAAATGAAGCTGGCTGGTGCTGAGATTTGTACTCAGTTGATAATTAAGAAGAAACTTATTCGTAAAGCTCTTGATATGATCTGTCGGATTGCTGAAAGAGGATCCTGATGGGTCGAGTGGAAAAGACAAGACTGGTATGTTAATCAATCAAACTGATAGAAATAACAGAACCTTGCATTCCTTTTTTGTCACCTGAATGTTATTATATTTTTTTCACTGGCTGGGATACATAATATGTAGTGGGAGGCTCACTCAATATAAAACCATCTATAGAGAAGTTGCTTAGAGGAAAGATAGAGATGAAGTATTGTACTGATTGTATGTGTAACTGCAAGTTACAGATGCATATTAGATGTGTAACGGCTAGTTACACATGCTAATATGCATGTGTAACTAATGTTTACATATGACATGTGCATGTGTAACTACTGGTTACACATGCATTTTGTATTCTTGGGTAAGAAAAGAAACTAATGACCGAGTCAGTTCCATGGACGGAGATAAACTCGTTACATGTAGACTTCAGTACATTTCTACCTCTAAAGTAATCAACTACCTGAACTACCTAGAAGAGAATACTTCAGTCGAATTACTAACTTGACATAGTTGCTTGATAATTTGAGTTTGGATTGACTTTTTTTTTTCTCTTTGTAGGTTGTTGGTGTTGTTGGCTTCATGGATCGTCGACTAGATATTCCTGAAACACTTGATCTGTGACTTGCATCCACATAGAGGACTGCTAGCGAAGGTAAATGTATTTTATGTCACAGTTGCTTTCCTGAAAGGTAGTATATGGATATAGGTCTGGAATGGTTTCACTTAACTCATACATCTGTTTAACTGAACATTACATCATTTAACTGCACATTACACAAGCCATATGCATGACAGGTTTGCACGTTTAACTAGCATTGGCAAAATATGGATGTGTAACCAGTAGTTACACATGCTAATTAAATGTGTAACTTCTAGGTACACAAGTAGTTTATGCTTTCTTTGCTATTTTTCAGGTAAATTATGTATTTTACGCTTGTTTTGAGTTTTTGTAGCCTACCAAAAGGGCAAAGAGGTCATTTCACAAGCGGTTGATATATGGAGCCCATTGAGGTTAAGGGGCAACCCACCTGAGGAGTGTTAAACACAGATCAGCTAAGGTTAAGGGCCACTCTTTATTAGAGGATTACTAAAGAAAGGACAGCCCGGATAAAGGGGCCGCCAAACCGGGTAGCCCTATCCGTAAACGGGTGATATCACCGGGGATGGGTTATGTCAACCTGAATGTTTTGTACAGAATGATTGGCTAGATGTATGTTAGGAGATCATTACTGGAATGAAGCAAATCGGCCTCGAAAATGGCCCGAGATATGCACATTCAACTCAATCGTATTCCGTCAATATTCTCGATTGAGATATTTCAGTGGTCACTTTTCTATGGACTTCTCTCATGGGTGTGAAGACTTGGGCTAGGAATTGGATGGAATCGGACTCAAATTTGGAAAGAGTAGGTGGAAGAGTTGGAGAAAAGCTTGGAATTGGAAATTGAATTGCAAAAGGAAAAGGATTCTAATCCTTAGAGATTTGGAGAATATTGAAGCTTATAAATGAGAAGTTTTCTGACAACTTCTACACACATCTCTACACACACAATTCTTTTCTTTCTTATTCTTTGTGTGAACTTTTTAACATGAGTAGTTAATTTTATTGATCGAGGATGAATTCCTAGTTCTTAATATGATTTGAAGCTTTTTAATTCTATCTTGAAGTTCTTCACATGATTATCGTTTGTTTTACTAATAGGAATGATCTTAAAGACATTCATGATTGATTGATAGATTGTTTAGAATGCATGCTAAATTGATTTGTTAGTTTAATCTAAAGCTAGTGAAAGTTAGGAGATAAGTAATCGTTTCTTGACTCTTTACATAAGTAGCAAACACGAGACTCATGAGGGATTCAAAGTGAGCAATTGTGTGTAGAAACAACGCTAGAAAGTGAACCAAGCGAACCGAGTTTAACTACTAGTACTAAAACCTAAATTCATAAATCTTAATGCATTCTCGGGAATTACATCTTGTGTTTTAATTCAAGGTGGTTCTTTTGAATAGAATCCGATAACTAAGCTGACACACATTACTCGAAATTAGGATTTTGGGGCTAGCTAACGGACTCCGTTATCCTACGGTTGGTAGATAATCAAAAAGAACATAACTTGATTCATTATTTTGCAACGAAGAAGGATTCCTTGATCTCGTTTCTTATTGTATGATAAATTTCCCCTTAACCTTATGGATATTCTCATACATATCAACAACCTTATGACGGTATGTAAGTGGACAAACACATGGATGGAAGGATAGTTATGCATCTAACAATTTGTTTTCTAGTAATGTGCAACAGAGAATTTGGAATATACTCCTCTTCATCGTGTTTTTCCTTCACTTTTTCCAAAAGAGGAGATGCCGTCTAACGGTGGTAAGCGTGTGAACGAAAACTTGCATGTAAATTATACAAATTGGAAGATGATGGAGACTCGGAAGAGCTTGTCGAGAAATTAGTAGGACTATTCATATGGAACTTAAACGACGCTTCTGGATAAAGGTTATGAAACCGATGAAGATTCTTATTATGGTGAGTCCGAAAATGAAGATGATTGTGTTGAAAAGGACCAACCTTTGGAGACTTTTGATGACGCTAGTGTAGATTACTCGAGCCTTGATCTTAATAATGATCAATCACCTATTCAAAAGGAAGAGCTTGAGGAAGATGCATTTATTGCTTGGAAAAAATTTCTTAGGGAAAGATGGGAGTCCGCTAAGTGTATGGATGTTCCGACAATGAGGAAGTTATTCCAACTCCGGATCATAATAACGATCCTTCACCTATTCAAAAGGAGGAGATTGGGTGTGACTTACCTATTGTTGTAAACGAAGTAACACCCGCACAAGAAGATTTTACAATCTATACCGATGAGAATCATTTTAGTGAATGGCCCGATTCCGATGATGAGAATGTTGAAGAGATGATTATAGAGGATGAAACCACATTCATTGATTTTGTGGAAGACCCAATTGAACTTGCTAATGATTATGATGATACCGAGACTATGGTTAAGGTAGAAAACGACGAAGAATGGTTGCAAGGTTTAATTGAGGACCACGATATACAAGAGGTAATTAATTCACTGGAATTTTTTAAGGATGAAGAGGATTCTATAATACAAGAATTTGTGCAAGGTTTGTCTAACCCTTTGCCTATTGATTCTTCTCCTTTACCTCTTATTGGTTTGAATGTATGTGCTTCAAAGTATACTAGTTACACATGCAAATTAGATGTGTAACTTATAGTTACACATGCTAATTTGATGGGATATGCATATGTAACCTATGAAACTTTTATCTGTTATAGTGGTTATATTTATGTGTACTAGATGATTCTTGTATTCTTGTTGGATGTTGGTCTTGTAGGTGGTGCACTCTACCATAGATTCTTGTTGGATGTTGGTCTTGTATGTGGTGTACTAGCTGATTCTTGTATTCTTGTTGGATGAATGGGAACAACTCATGTATGCACTGGTTGAAGAATCAGCTAGTGGTTTGAGTTAATGATGCTCGGGTAGATGTATGTTAGGAGTTAACATTACATGTCTTGGTACAATGTGCAACTCATGATTAAGACAGTGGTAATGGAATAGAGGAAATGAAAGTCGGTAAGTCTTGAGATTTGTACTCAGTTGGTGTTGGTTGTAGTTGCAGGACATGGGTTCCGATGGAATTGATATGTGGTAAGTTATGGCCTGAGTCTGAGAACTCAATATTGCATGCTAGATGCATGTTAGGATAAACAGGTGCAGAGTTGCCAATGTATGTTGCTATTGCAGTGGATTTGTCAGGAATTGATGCTGGTAGAGAACGATGAAATGAGCCTTGGTGGTAGCTATAGGATAAATGTTGTTGAAAGTGTGCATAGTGTTGTGTAAATTTCAATTACACTAGATAGATGCATATGTAACTCCCAGTTACACTAGACAGATGCGTGTGTAACTTTTAGTTACACATGCTAAGAAATTATTGTAAATAAATCTTAAAGTGTAATACATGTATTTTTTTTTTATGTTTACTCTTTTATGTCTATTTTTTTGATGTGTAACTTCTCATTACACATGCCATATGGATGTGTAACCTTTGGATACACATGTTATATGCATGTGTAACTTCTGCTTACACATGTCATACACATGTGTAACCCTTTCATGTCATACCCATGTGTAACTTCTGGATGCACATGCTCGTTGCGTGTGTAACTTCAGATTACACATCCATATATTATTGGTGGGAGGAGGTGGTGGCCGCTGGCGACGGAGGTGGTGGTTGGTGGTGGTTTCCGGCGGTGGTGGTTTCTGCTGCTGCTTGTGGTCACCGGCGGAGGTGGTTGGTGGTGGCGGTAGTCGGAGGTGGTGGTTGGTGGTGGTTTTCGGCGGTGGTGGTCGGAGGCGCTGGTGGTCGCCGGCGAAGGTGGTTGTTGTTGGTGGTGGTTGGTGGTGGCGGTCGTCGGAGGTGGTGGTTGCGGTGGTGACGGTCGTTAAAGATGGCTGTGACATCATGTTTACTATATTTTAATATTTTGGACTTAAATTTAAATTTTATTTAATTTGGGGCTTAAAAATAAACAAAAGGGTATGGATGTCTTTTAATAACTAGGGGCCTAGATTTAAACTTCTTTTAACTAGGGGCCTCATATTATGGGTTATCCATGGGTTGGGCCTGCCTAATTTTCCCTTTAGAAAATTAGTAATGTGTTGAGATTTTTAAAGTAAAAAAGATATAAGCAGAAACAATTTTCTTCACAAAAAAGTTGACTTTTTTATTTTAAAAGTCATCTTGAAATTTTATTCCTGAACTAACTTATGGTGGGTTTGTTTGCAGAATTCACAATTTTCAGGAATTTATAATCTCACGTAGGAATTTCCACGGGATTATAAATTCTGGTATTCATGTAAATTCCTCGTATGTTTGGTAACGCAGTTGAGATTCCTAGGATTCATAAAATTTTCTTGTGTTAAAGTCAAGGTAGTCAATATCGGTTGTACATGCCGATATTAAAGGTTTTTATAGGATATCGGAAAAAATCCGTACGATATTGAAAATATCGGCGATACGAAGGACAAACGATAAAAACGCGTGCATCGTCCTGTACGGACCGATATATCGGTTTCACTTGTACACTGATAATATAGGTTTCACATGTACACTGATATATCACTAATGTAATTCGTCTTTTGATTATGATTTCTTGAACTTTTAGTTCAAGAAAGTAACTCCACTAATTTTGGGAACTTCATATGTGATTATGGTGGATGTAATTACTATAAATGTGATGTTGATGGGCTAACAGACATTCAATGTTTGGTTTCGTTGTTGATAGTATAAGGCTCTAATCAACCAGCTCTTATTTTGTAAGGTTTAAGTATGTTTAGTACAATTATTATTTTTTATTATGGTTATATCAATATTTATTTTTGTTTGATAAATAATTTTTATTAAAAAAATCCTAATGATGTATCGCCTATAAAAACAGATATTATCATTTGTATAGGTGTATAGGACCCGACCGATACCGATACACGATATTACGATTTTCGATTTTGCTACTTGAACAGCCAAGTGACAGCTACTTGACAGCAAAGCTGATGTGGCAGTGAGAGGTAAGTATTTTTTTTTATCTAATTTTTTTTTTCTTTTATAAACGAGTTAATTCTTTAATTATTACTACCGTTGGATGTACCCGACGGTTCCGATTGAAAACAAAAACTTTAGAAATTTGGCAGCGGGAAAAAAAAAGGAAGTCCGACGGTTCCTCTTCAGTTTCTTATTTTCTTCCTAAAACAAATCTAGGGTTTCTTCGTCTTCCTAAAACAAATCTGGGTATCGTGCAATCAAAAATAATCGTTCTCTTCGAATCTTCCAATAGAAAAAAGTTGTGTGATGGTAGTTCCAGAGATCACTACCATTTAATCTCAATCTTACTAACAAGACCGCATACATAAGTTCAGTGAGTTTTAGCTGAAAAATACATCTTACGCAGGTGGAGAAAAGACGTAACAAGACCGCATACAAAAGTGAAAGTGAGTTTTAGCTGTTGGGAGTTGAACGAGCCAAGTCTGCGTTACAATCAAATGTGTCTAAAGTTCAGCGTTTTAGCAGATTTGGCTTCTGTCAGTGATGAACAAAGTAAAGTTGTCAACGAATGGTTGGACAATAGAATCGATCGAGGAGCTCAAAGCCAAGTCAATAGAACTCGAAAAGACTAAAATGAATGATGAGGATCAAGGGGATACATCAACTCCTAGTTATCGCGATCCAGCGAAAAAGAAACGTAGAGGAAGAAAGAGAACTAAAAGACTCAAAGCCAACAGATCACGGAAAAGGACTAAAACATAGCCTATCCAGGTTAGTGTTTTATGTTCACTACTAGTGGAACACATCTTTCATTGTCAAAATATTAATATAATTTTGTTTGAAATGTTGCACTGTTTGCAAAGAAGATAGAAGTTAGTATACATGTCATATTGCACTGAATGTACATGTGCTGATCCATGGAAACGTCTCCAGACCCTATAAATGTATGTTTTTTCTTCTTCCCATAAATAGTATCTTTCAAATTTTATTTGTGTTTGTTACAGGATATCATCACAAATATCCCAGACCCCAGCTTAAATGATATGCATATGATCCAGGAGAGTGCTGCAACCCAACACCATCAAATCCTCATGATATTTCACATCAGCAACTTTCAGAAGCTACTCGCGGTCGAGGTACTCGTGGTCGAGGCACTAGAGGTCGGGGAACTCAAGGTACGGGCACTCGAGGTCGAGGTCGGGGCACTCATGCACATACGAATGCCCCTCAAGTAAGCAACAGTTCTTCTAGTTTTTCTGCTCTTGGCATGTACATGCCTGTTCCTGCCGAAGCACCATTTATCAACCCTGCATGTGTGAGTAGTTGGAATTCACCTCAATGTTGTGCTTCATTTTGTTACAATTTTTTCTTTCCTTTTAGTCTCCCCTCTAACCAATATGTTTTTTTAATTATTGTAAAGCCAAATATGAGGACAACATATGGTCATTGCGAGATTGCGGAACCAAATTCCTTTCTACAACAATTAATGGTAAATAACCTTTTGCAGGATTCCAAAGTTCGAAAGTGTATTTAAATGGAAATTTAAATCCTAATAATGTCAATTTTTCTGTAATAGCATGCGCAGACCCCTGGAATCGCACCATGGCAGTACTATGGAGGAATCCATAATTTTGTAGCAGCGTATGGAGATCGTCACTTACATGAATCAAATCGAGCTTTCGCTCCAACCACGTCGTAGAAACCTTCCAGCGAGGAATTTATCTGAAGGCAGAGTTAGATTCCATGTGGAAGTGTATTTCACTGTTGCAAGGATATCTATGAAGCAAACATTTAGGAAACTTCAGTAGTGCATTGCTTTAACGGAACAAATATAGGGATCTTTTGTTGCTGCCATTATGTGTGCGGCATTATTTTAAATCTTTATTCCTGCATTATAAATCAATGCTTAATGAAGATAATTAATCCATGTATGTACAACATACATTCTGGTCTGCAGTAGTACCATTAATTTTGCAGTAGGTGTAGTCTGCAGTACCATTAAGTGGAGAGCAAGATAAAGAGTACTTGTGCAGTCCACATATCCATCTACTCGATGTTATCTGCCATAATTTATAAACAAAATTCATTTCATCAACGAAGGAAAACATTTACAGACCCATACATTTACATAATATGTGAGTAACTTTAATGAGCTGTTAGGTTACAATTGCAAATTAACAGATCACTAGCCAAACTGGCCAATACGTTCTAAACTTTACAGATTTTTCAAGACGACATCCTTCATGTAAATTTATGTGACTCTCAGACGATAACGTAACCTTATTATAACTACAACATTTTGAGTATCATAAGCTTCACATGACAATTCACTTTCTGAATCAGCTAGCTGCAAATGAACCTCCGTTTCTGATGCCTGATTCGGGGGGTGGACACAGTGTACACTCAGATGACACCTTCATGATGTTGGACGGTCTTCCAATTTCTGAAGTTGTAGTGCCAACCTTTGTTAATTCTAATTGAAATGCCGTGACCTTATTCGACATATCTGGAAAGTTTAATTCTAGAAAATCAGCAGGTTCCAATTTGTTTACATAACTACCATAGAGTGAATCAGGTAAACATTCAGGTGGAGGTGCGATCGGAGAGTCAATTTCCAGGTCTTACCTAGTCAGATTATTGAGTGATTCTTCTGCAGGCAAACTAACAAAATATAACGAATCAAACCTCGTCTTTGACACATTTCCCAATGAATGGGCTATCCTTTTAAACAAGCCCCAAGACCAGCATTATCGAACCTGGAGAAAGGATAGGCATGCATGATTAGAGTTAGCTAGTGCGTGTCTAGTCTAGAAATGTCTGTAATGTAAACAAGTGAAGGTCGATCAAAATATTTTAAGTAAAGATGACTCCAGAAATAGTTTGGTCGGCAAACATAAGAGAACTCCAGAGAAAGCTAGAGAATTGTATGATCGAAAAATATAGCCTATCAATAGGCAGTGAGTATCACTTGTAAGACCCGAGCAAAACCATCTAATAAAAAAGAGTTTTACAGAGCTTAAACCTGGCTCTAAATACTACTCCCTCCGTCCTAAATTAGGAGTCCGCTTTGACTAAGTCAAGATATTAAGGAAATCTTATAAATTGTCATGACTAGCCCTTGACTAGCCTATTTAATGTTATATTATTACCAAAACTAAATTATTAGTGTTAAAATAAGTGGAAGTTTATTAAGAATTTTATAACTATTCATAAATGTATTTATTTAAAAAGGGAATGAAAATTAATACAAAGATATTGAGTAAGTTTTTTTTCCTTATATATGGTGATATTATTTAAGATTTGGATATTAAAAATGATTTTATGATTATAAAAATAAAGGGTATATTTGATAGTTTAAGGGAAAAGTATGTCTATAAACAGAGCAGACAGATAAAAATGGACATCCCAAAGTAGAAATTAGGACAGATAAAAACGGACAAAGGGAGTAATATAGGAGCTCTGCGTGAGCAGTTCTAACTATATGCTCATACATTTCCAAAGTATCATCAAACTATCCAAAAATCTATCAAGAACATTAGAGCATAACCAGGCGGATAAGAGATTGTGAAGAACACCGATGCTTGTAAATGTTCAGACAAGACAATAAACATCATAGCAGACTAATAATGTTTTATCTTGTACGTATTTTAGCATCAGGGACAAATCTCATACATTATTACCACTCCTCAAAAATTCAACCTATATGCTTTCAATTTAAGATCACATAGATAAACTAGTTAACAAGTGTCCTAAGAAATTACCAAATCTTAATCAAGAAGAGACTAATAATTCTACTATCAAATCTCATATAAGACGATTTAAGAAATGGAATTCTCATAAACCAAATTAGGATAAAGATAGATAATGAAAACTGTAGTGAAAAGGGAAAGGAGACTTACTGTGATGTCATCTCCAACTGAATTAATTTCTTTGTTGGCTTTCTTGCCTAACCAGTAGCTTCCTACCTTGTTTAATACAGAGTATATAAGTTTAGTTGCTGAAGTCTGTCAGATTTATGAAATCTACCAACTGAATTGTGAACATAAATGTAACATAAATATTATAGTAATTAGATCTAAAACATAAAACTAAATTAAATTATCGGATCAATATTCGAAGATACTGAAATCGATATTGATGGGATCAACGATTTTTACTTCAGAGCTAGAATTAGGTTTTCGACTTTGTTTCTCTCCTCTCGCTGTTCGAATAGGTGTGAGACAAGAAGAACAATAAGTCTGAGCGAGAACAGATAGAGGTGATCTTTGGAACTATCGATACAGATTTCATCTGAACCGTCGGGTACATCTACGGTAGTAAAAATTAAGGAATTAAGTCGTTTTTCCTTTTTCAAAAAATAAATAAAATAGTTACCTCTCTCTGCCACGTCGTTTTTGCTGTCAAGTGGCTGTCACCCTGCTGTTCAAGTAGCAAAATCGACGATATTAACTACCTTGGTTAAAGTACATATACTTCTTGTAACATGTTTGGCAACCAAGTCGAAAAAAAACTTCTTGTAACATGTTTGACAACCAGAAGATGCAAATCTTTTGGTTGTTCGAGTAAACACGTATGCCACACTTAAAATCCATCCCGTAGTGGATTGGATCCGGGTGGGGATACATATTCCACCCGCCCACCTTAAGTGACCGACTTAAAGGCAACCCTAATAACTAATAAGCCCCAGCTAAACCTTTTCGGCAGCAAAAATTCTCATTCGTCGTCTCCACTGTCTGCTGCTACTCTGCTTCTCTCTCAGCATTGAGAACTATCCATTCAGGGTTTTAGATTGACTTCCAATATGGCACCAGAAGGAGAAGATGAAGAAATGAAAACGTTCAAGGATTTAGGTTTATGTGAACAACTAGCTGAAGCCTGTGATACTCTAGGTTGGAAAAACCCGTCCAAAATTCAAGCAGAAGCTATCCCTCATGCTCTTGAAGGTATAAAATTTACGGTTTATGTATACACAATTGATTTCTTTTATCAATTTCAAAATTATGGTTTTCAGGGTTTGATATGACTAATTTAATGGTATTATCAGGGAAGGATTTGATTGGGCTTGCACAAACTGGTTCTGGAAAAACTGGAGCGTTTGCACTTCCTATTCTAAATGCCCTAATAGAGGCTCCTCAAGCATTCTTTGCTTGTGTGCTGTCGCCAACACGGTAAATTTTTTGATGTTTATTGGTTATCTGGATTGTATATGATAACTAGGCTTTGTTTATTGTTTTTCTTGTAACTTTTTTTTTTTTTTTTTTGAAATACTTTAGTGAGCTAGCAATTCAGATTGCTGAACAGTTTGAAGCTTTGGGATCTGGTGTAGGCGTTAAGTGTGCAGTGGTAAGTGTTTTTGTTTAAGACTTTAGTGTCATTTTCAAATATCTCAACTCATGAATTTTGTCAGATGGAGATTTTATTCGGCAAGAAAGTTGGTTATTTTTACTATATCAATTTAGATTTTGTCATGGGTACTTCCATGGTGTATGCAAATAAAATTCTCCCAGCAACAGTTGGTTAAGTCAATTGTTCAGCCGACTGATGTTTGTTGTCAGACACAAAACATGCAGTTATCCTTTTCTGGTACAAGCATTTGTCTATGTGAATGAGAAACCCTTGTCTTGAAAGCTATATCATACTAACAAAATTACTCATCAGACGTTGTTTACTTGTTTGTGCTTCTTGAGTTTTCTTTTCTTTAATCTTCGCCCTTGATTGCTGGAGCTTGTACTCCTTAGTATGCAACGTTGAGGTAACTTAGAAGCAACGTTTGACAAGGAACCGGAATATCTGATTCTCTTTGCTATAAGTCGTATCACTTAAGTTATGCTTTGTTTGTACCCTTGACAATGTTAATGCACATGATGTTCCTCTTTTTCCCATAAATCAAGTTCACAGTAAATTTTCTCGGGGTTTAACTTCCTGGATGGAATTAGTTGTTCATCGGGTTTGGATATCATACACCAATTCTGCTAAGCGCTTCTTCTACTTGTCAACAAGTGGGAAATTTACTTGAAAACTAGAAATTAGAAAGAAAAAAAAACAGTTAGGAGTGGCTCAGAAAGAAGGAACTTGGTCATGCTCAAATTCCTCGACTTGTTTACTCTCTTTTTCTTTTTACTGGATATAACTGTGTTACTATCTAACACACTCTGTATTTCATATTAAGTACATAGAATAGAGGAGGAGGTAGCTTTATTAACTTCCTCTGGAAATCATTTTGCAGCTTGTTGGAGGGGTCGACATTATGCAACAGTCAATTAACCTTGCAAAGAGGCCACACATAATTGTAAGTTCTGACTTCTAAGCAAAACTTATTTATAATATTTAGTTCCATTAACGTAGAAAAGATGATCATTGGTAATTCTGCGATGTGGATACTAGTTTAATGAAACTGTGGACTGTTGATATTGATTTTCTTGTAAGTGGCTTTTTTGCCTTTTTTTTCCCCTTCAGAAAACCTTTATTAGCTAGGCGTCAAAGTGGCCTTATTCTGAACTTGGGCGCCACGCAGTAGGTAAGGAGATGCCACTTTAAAAAGTGGCGCCCAGGCGTCGCCTTTTTAGGCGCTCAGGCCAAGGCGCCAGTTTGTTGGCGCCAAAGTGGCATTTCATGCCAAAAAAGGAAAAAAAACTATTGCCAAAAATCTTTTGAAAATCTTTTTTCATTAAGTGTACATTAATATTTTAAAACCCTAAGCTAATTATGTTAAGAAACAGATCATTCCTAGCTGTTTTTGTTAATTACTTCAACAATAGTGAAGGAAAAAAAATCTTTCCAAATTTTTTGCAAATCTTTTCATTAAGATTTACAAGCTAATATAGAAAATCCTAAGCTAATTATCAGTTATGTCAAAAACATAAACCTATGTGAGAATTATTGTTCTACACCGCGGCTTCGCCGCGCCTCGCTGCGGCTCGAGATTTTACACCCGACGCCACGCGGCGCCTTACGCCCATGACAACATAGTTTATTAGCAACGTTTTCCCTGACAACTTACTGCATTCTTGCCCACCAGGTCTCTTATTGGTCGACATTTTCCTATCATGATGTATATGTGTACATCTGAATTGTTCAGTGCTTTCATACTCAATATGCTAAACTGTTGCTACTATGATTTACTTTACGTGTAATCTTCTATCAAAGATCTGAAGTTGCACATTTATTTTGCGATAAATTGGCAAATTCTTAGAAATTTTGAAATTATCTGTATCATATAGTAATTTGTAGTTTATGCATAATTAAAATTTCCCAGTAAGACTCAGTTTTAGGTTGATCGCTCTTGGGCAATTTATTATCGACTCCCGAAAAATAGGTGTGGTAGAAGTGTACTTCCATGTTTATGTATCAATTGCTTTTAATCAGATTCGTTATTGTTTTTTCGAAGGTGGGAACGCCTGGGCGTCTTGTAGATCATCTGTCAAATACAAAGGGTTTTAGTCTCCGCACTTTAAAGTACTTGGTATATCCTCCCCTCTCTCTCATATTCTTTTGTTACTAATCACGTAGCTACCTACTCCGTGTCTTTCTATTTTCAATAAAAAGTAAAGGGCCTTAATTGGATATGTGGTCTTCTTTTTTATGATTTTTGTACGTGCCTCTTCGCTGTCATTGCTTGACCCAATTTCTCCAAACATCTGTTAGTAATGTGGTTTGTGTTTTCAACAGGTCCTGGATGAGGCGGATAGGTTGCTGAACGAGGACTTTGAGAAAACAATCGATGATATTTTGAAGGCTATTCCTCGGGAGCGTAGAACATATTTATTTTCTGCTACTATGACCAAAAAGGTGAACTTGAGATTTTTTTTTTGTTTCATGATTTCCCTATTTAGCCAAGGGGAAGGGGGCATGTATCAATATTCCAATCTGGCCTTCATGATTTTCCCTCGAGGAAGCAATGGAAATTTGGTTCCTATACATCCTATCTTGCCTATGTTAGAAAGTCATTAAAAAAGAATTTTGCTTAGGTAGAAGCTGGAAGCCTACCACAAATCTAAGTTTCCGTAAGTTTTCTTATTTAGAATTTGAATTGGGATTTCATCTTCATTTTCAAGAATTAAATGGCGACTTAAGTTCAAAGCGAAAAGTGCCTTTCTCTTAAATTCTATGTCTCATACAACAAAGGTAGAATTGAATCACACTCAACTAAGCAAAAACATTTTGTGGAGTGTTGCAGAGTTGGAAGTCTTTGTTGCATCCTAGGCAGAAAAGTGTTTTGCCATCGTTCCGTACCTGAATTACCATTTAGTAAGCTTGTGGTTCCACCTCTTTGACGTGTCATGTTAAGAGGCTACATTTCTGTCTAGTAGTTTGCTTAGAATTTCTTGTTGCCGTGCTCGTGGTTTCTGACGCTCGGATAAAGTTCTCAAAATCCTTTTGTTTTTCCTTGTAGATTAAAAGCGATAAATGGATCCTTTAGATAATTTCTATCTATAGTTTTGGCTGTTTGGGGAATGTTCTTAGGTTTAATAGACTCTAGATTCTGATCGCATGCACTTTTTGTTTGCTGATATATGCTGCCGGCTGATTTGATTAAGAATTTGTCTGATCTAAAAATTATTACCATTGAGCAGGTAAAAAAGCTCCAACGTGCATGTCTGAGGAATCCCGTGAAGGTATGTTTGAAATATACTTTTTTTGTTTTTTGTTTTTCATGCATCTTATATGGAATGTCGAAGTCCGTGTGGATGGTGTTTTGTTCGACATTTTGTTTTGCATTGTTTGAAATAATTTGTTTCTGATCATTTCAGATTGAGGCAGCATCTAAATATTCGACTGTTGATACGCTAAAGCAGCAATATCGCTTTGTTCCTGCGAAGTACAAGGTTTTTACTTAGTTCCCTTTATATGGTGTGCTTGTTACCCACATGTTTTGGTGACGTTCATTAAATGAGATCCATGAATCAACTCTACCTATGGGTAGTTATGTTTAATATATGACAAATACTTTTACAATAGCATGATAAGTCTTATTTATATGTCACCTTGTGACAGGATTGCTACCTTGTATTTATTCTGAGCGAGATGTCTGGAAGCACGTCAATGGTTTTTACTCGCACATGTGAGGCAACTCGTCTTCTAGCTTTGCTTCTGCGAAATCTTGGTTTAAGGGCCATCCCTATTAGTGGTCAAATGAGTCAGGTACTCTTTTTGTTTCTTCTCATACTCCTACCATCGAATGTGTACTTTGTGATAAAATCTAGCTTCAATTATATGTGGAAGTATGCTTAAAAATAAATATGGAAGTATCAAAATCAAGTCGATTTCTGCTAAATATTCCTTCAATTATAAATTGTGCTCTCTTGTTTCTTTTTAACTGGCATGACTAAGCATTCTGCTTAGGAATTGTAAAATCAGTTTCAGGGGCCTTCCTTCACCCTGGCTAAACACATTAGAAAAAAACCCTGCAAACTATATGAACTAGAGGGGTGACCACCAGGGAGAGAAAAAAGACAACACTATGAACGTGCAAGTCATCAGAGTAACTAAAAAATCCAAATAATTTTACTTTTCCTTGTTGGTTTTGCGATTAAGTTGTGCTCAAAATGATATTAATAAAACAACAGCAAAATTGAAGTAATCACAATAACTATAATACTTTTGAATGGTTCAATTTACCTTTACAGTTTGCGACAGTATCCAAACCCATGTTGGTCGACATGTATGAATAATCAGATAATCTTATGTGTGGTTAAAGAACCCATGACTCAACTTGCTTTTTGGAATTCATCCTACAGGCCAAGAGACTTGGAGCCTTGAACAAGTTTAAGGCAGGAGAATGTAATATTCTTTTGTGTACTGATGTTGCAAGTCGAGGTCTTGACATTCCCTCTGTGGACATGGTTATAAACTACGATATACCTACCAACTCCAAGGTTAGTTTTCTTTAAGATATTAAAATCTTTTAGTTGGAATGTGGGATTTTCGCTGTACAAATTATAATTATTGCTGGTGAATCACATTAACAATGCCGAACCGAAAATTGCAAATGCATTTACGAATTCTCAGTACCAATAACCATCTTTTAAAGCTCAACAACCATCTTTTAAAGCTCATTACTCAACAAGTTGCTATTCAGCTAATCCTTAAAAAATGAATTCGTAAACAGGATTACATTCACCGAGTGGGTAGAACTGCACGTGCTGGAAGATCTGGGGTTGCAATCTCTCTAGTCAACCAATATGAACTGGAGTGGTATATCCAAATAGAGAAGCTCATTGGTAAGAAACATTTTCGAATCTGCTTGGGACAAAATAAAATAAACTTAAAGCGTGCCAGAGAAGCAGCTAATATTGACTATCTGACCCTCTTCTGGATGTTTCAGGCAAAAAGCTTCCAGAATTTCCTGCTCAAGAAGAGGAAGTACTGCTCTTGCTGGAGCGTGTCACAGAAGCCAGAAGAATATCCGTCACGGTAAAACTTCTTAAACTATGTTATTTAAAGTTAATGAATTGTATATTGGTGTTCCTCGTATGCTGTCATATTTGTCAATGCTTGAAGGCTGGCATTACCGATAGGCAGTAAGGAAGTAATTATTGGTTTAATTTACGTCAGTTTTTTCTCTTCTTTTCCACCTCTTTTTGTTGTTCTGGTTGAAATGTCACGTTCCTCGAGATCTGCAAGAAAAACCACAAAAGCATATGAAAATTCAATATTTTCCTAAAATCATGTACGCAATACACAAGTTTATTAGTCATAAATTTGTATACTGCAGAAGAATGCAAGTCACGGTAGTACGGTACTATCACAATTGCTAGACTCTCGGTGTAGCACTACAATTGTCGGAACTTCTTGGTGCAACATAGACTAAGGGTGTTGTCTTATAATTTTACATCTCTTCGAACTATTTTTGTGCACCAAGAACTCTAGTACTAGTAGTAGATGTAATTTATCATTTTGGATGTGGCTATCACATTGGTTGTTGCTACTTGAGAATTTTGTTTATGTAGTTTACTTATTATACTTGGCTGCTGTTTGCTTTCAGTAACCCCAAAATTTATTGGATGTGCAGAAACTCAAAGAGAGCGGAGGCAGACACAAAAGAAGAGGGGCAGAAGACGACGGTGAGGAAATCGACAAATATGTATCAAACAAGAAGGGAGGAGGAGGACGAGGAGGAGGGCGAGGACGAGGAGGCCGAAGCGGAGGAGAAGGAAGATCAAAGAAGGCAAGGCACGAATGAATGGATGACTGAGGAAAAGATTTGCTCATGATCCTCTAATGGAAAAAAAAAAAGACGAAGTAAAACCAAATCAGATAGTATTTTCCAATGTTTCTCTAGAATATAAAGGAACCGTCCATTGTTTATGAAATTCGTTTTGACCCTGATGTAAAGATTTGCAGTTAAAGAGTTATGCAAATGCAGTTTTGTTCGCGCACTAGTGTTTCGTTTGCCTAAAGAGAACAACCTATCTCACTTCAACAGCTATTTGTTTTGAATTCCATATTTTATAGGTGTAAGGTAACATTTAATTTCTGTATATTATCTGCAACAATGTAGTATGACTTCCCTCCATTGAGAAATAGGTTTCTGTTTTTTCCAGCCTTAATTTTAAATCCCCATCAGTGGGTCTCTGTTTTGCAAAATCCTTTGCCATTTCAAGTACTTCTCTTTTGCGTAGTTGAGCCCTACTTTCATATATGGAGTTGCACTTGCACCCATGTTCTCTTTCTGTACAAACATTAAAGCTTTTCCTCTTTTTCCTTGGGATTAAAGTCAAAAACTCTATCATGATCGCCAAACTCAGAAAACATTTTGTTGTTTTATTCATTACTCATCTTGCCACAACTTACTCTCTTAACTTCTGGCACCAACTATGAGCAAACGCAAAAATCCATTACTCGCACTAAATCAAAAACTAGCTTTCTTCAAGTCCAACGACTCCAACCTACTTATTCAAGTTTTCTTTAAAACACAACGCCTTCATCTTGTCTTGTGAAAAACTCAGTGTCACTTGCACCATCTTCTCTGCACACAAAATTTATATCATCTTCGATCTTCACCAACTCAAAGTTCCCTCTAGATTCCCTTGGTAATTTTTCATTAGCTTCTTCTCATTTTCCTCAAAACCATGAATCCATCAAATGGAAACAGATCTTCATCTAAAAATAGTACAGGCAGTACTAGTGGCCAAAGAAACACCTCAACTCAAACCAAGAACAACGATGGAGGAAGCGACTCTTCTCGTACCTCTTATCATTCAGGTATGCGTGATGATACCGTTTACATGGGAGGTCCTGGTTTCTGTCAGATCATCCACAACCACCTCGTTCAAAATGAACAGATTGTAAGTTTGAACCTTTTAACATTATTGTTATTTCATCTCTCTTAAAAACCTGAACTGATTATATTCTTTTGGCAAACAAATCAAGGTTTTCTGAAACAAACCTTTTTTATTTTTGTGTAGAGGATCCCACAAAGGTTTGTAAGGGAGTATGGAGATGATCTGTCCAATCACGCGGTTCTTACTGTTTCCGGTGGAAAAGAGTGGTTTGTTGAAATGAAAAGAGACTCAAACTCTGATGATGGCGGTGTTTATTTTAAGAAGGGTTTAAAAGAATTCTACAAAAGTTACTCAATAACCTCAGGAACTTTTTTGGCGTTTAAATATGAAGGAAATTCTCATTTTGATGTTGTTATATTTCAAATGAGTGGTAATGAGATCGACTACTCTTCCTTCAACAACAACAACCACATGGAAGAAACCTCGAGCCAGACCGACACGATGAACGTAGAGGATGATGTTGATGACAAAGATGATTATTACGTCGATGCTTCAGGTTTGTTTGTAAACTGTGAATTTAAGTTAACTAAACATGTGATTATTGACTGTTTTAATTTCTAATTAATGTAAGCAGATGACAATGGAGATAATGATGAATCTGGGGATGATAGCGACGATGGACAAATCGGTTTAACGAGGGAGAAGAATAGAAGTATTACTGCTGGAGGTTTGGAAACACAAGATAGAGCCATTGGAATAAAGAGGGGTTTTAAGTCATCAAAGCAGTACCCATTCTTCGCAATTGGTTTACAACCATCCTATGTTAATCACAAATACTTGGTGAGATATTCTCTGCTTCTGTTAATTTTCTGCTTCTGTTAACTGATTAATTTAGAACTAATTAACGTTGTATGCTTGACAGTGGTCAGTCATTGTTGACTAACAAATGCAGAATTGTTTAAATCAGTATGATTAATTTTATTTTATTTTGTGTGTGGGTGATTGTGAAGCCCATACCATCAGATTTTGAAGGGAAGGAGGAGTTGGGGAAACTAGAGAACATAAGATTGAATGTTGTGGAAGATTATGGACGCTCATGGATTGTTCACATATTTACTAATGGTCGAGATCTGCAGGGAATTAGATTTTGCAAAGGTGTTTCTAGATTTCTCAGAGACAACAATTTGAAAGAAGGGGATGTTTGTGTATTCGAAATGGTGACTAAAAAGAAGTCTTCGTCTATTGAATATGCAAGAGTTCATATTTTCCGAAGCTAAACCGATTATGCATCTCTCATGTTCTTAGGATGTCATTCCGATGCTTTATTTGTTGTTTTCATCTTTCTAGATCATTATTATTACAACTAAAAATGGCTTTACTTCTTTATTTTATAAGAACAGTAAGGCTAATCCCTGTGGGATAAGATTGAGCTGCTAGATTGGCCAAAAAGTGTTGCAAATCAAGAAAAAAGTGTGGGAAAAAAATTAACACTACTTCTGTCTCCTAGCATTTGCTCGCAGTTTAACTAGCAGCGAGATTGAAACGCTAAACTGTTCTGCGCTCAAAAAGTAACTTTAACGATGAACCAACGCTCTATACTTTTTACTAAATGTTTAGAGAGAACGTGATGGAGAGAGAGGAAAAAGAGGGAGAGAGAGAGGAAAAAGATGGAGAGAGAAATGGTAATGATTAGTTGTTTGGAAAATAAAATCATGTGACGCTGTTTGGTTCAGCGTTCAACGCTGTTCTATTCAGCGTTTCGCTGCTAGATTAGAAATACCATAGGACTTAGGAGGTTTCCCTAGCTGACAGTGGATGACCAATCTAACTGCTAGATTAGAAGACCATAGGGGTTAGCCTAAATATATAATAAAAAAGAGATGCCTAAGAAAACTTATTATGGAGGTTTATGCATGTTTTTTAATTTACTTTTGGATGCGTATTTCCTACTAGGTACTAAGCGTATCTGAATTGAATTGAATCATAAAGCTAAAGCTATGCAAGGGTTTATAGACAATGAGACAATGCCTCAACTTACTAAGCAATTTGTGAAATTTTTGTCTACCATTAACATCGCTTATTTTTTTACTTGAATTTGGTTAACATATGGAGACTATAATTTTTATTCTAAGTTAATCGAATTTGCCATGTAACCTGCTTCCTCTGCGAAATTGTGAAGTGATTTGAAGTCCTCTTTGCTTTTGTGTAAAATGGAAAGACAAGTAACTCTTATGCATTTGAACGGGTGAAAGGATTGGTAATTTTTTTTTCCTTACATAACCAACGGATTAGTAATTGGTGAAGAAAATAAGTTTTACGTTTGTTTTTATTTTTGGTGTGAACTGAAATTTGGGACTAATAGCCCGGTTAAATACCACTTAAGAAGTTACTTTTCGACTTCTAGAAGCAAAAAGTCAGAAATTAGTTTGGTTTCACAATTTTCAGAATAATTTTAGAAGAAAAAAAGTTAACTTTTTGTGAAGCAGCAGAAGTGCTACTGCTTCTCCAGAGCAGAAGGCAGAAGCAAAAATATTTAAAAAGTTGATTTTTTTGCTTCTAGAAGTCGTTATGATTATACCCAAACTAACTTCTGGGATTTTTTTATTTACTCGCCGAGTCTTGACAACTCCGACCGAGTCACGAGTAACTCGACAAGATAGGGTTAAAGTCGTAAAATCAGTTTCCAAACACTTTTATAAAAAGAAAAAACCGGGGGCGCAAGGATCAACAAACTCTAAGGTGTATCTTCTCCTCTTTAAACTACTCTCGACTATTCTTTTTCTTCTTCTTCTTTTTCCACGTCTAATCCTTCTACAATTTTCTGTAAATTTTCTTCTTGAAGCATTTATTTATATTTTCAGAAGAATACGACCAAGCGAGCCACCAATCAAGCTGAGGTGTCCCTCCTTATCCTCATACTTATGTTTAGTACTTGTACTTTACAATCTTTTCTTTCTCTCCAATTCTTCAACCTGTTGTCAGTTGTTAGTTAGGTTCATTAATATTTGCTGAACTTGTCTGTTAGGTATACTAATTAGTCTAACTTAATTGTACGTAGGATATTTAATGCCTTTGAGGTGTATGAATGACTGAATGTATTTAAGCTATGATTTAACAAGTGAATCCTTCTGATGCTTCAACCTCATCAACTGATATTGTTGAAGGATGTGATATTGCTTGGGAATAGTCTGTATATAACAATCGTCAACTAAGGCGCGACAAATGTAAGTTGTGCGGTCATTTATGTAGTGGTGGGATTAACAGATTTACCCAAACACATGCATAATGTGCGTCAAAAGTTAATCCTTTTGTAAAATAGGAGGTTGATTACTAAATTCATTCATTCATGATATAATATGGTATAATCGGTTCCAAGATTGTAAATATGAAAAAGGATTTACAAAGAAATAAGATGTCGACATACTTTGAACATGTTCAATAACTCTTATCTTTTATTGTTCAAAGATATTCCTTAATAACTCAAGGAGATCCCTGACCGAAATAAGTTGAGAATCTTTTAAATAAGGTTGTTAATTTTATATGCTTTTAATTACTAGCAATTAAAATACTTATCTCTGGAAAATAAAAATTGGTAATGTGCATTTACTAATTGGAGATTTTCTAGTGAGATTTCAGTTATTTTGGACAGACCATTTCCAGGAATTATGAAAACCTTTTTTGGAAATATTTTGCATATCTTGAGAGTGTTGGAAATTCCTTGGTGTCCAAACTTCCTTGGTCTATAAATACCCAAGTTTGCATTTCGTGCAAACTATCCTAAGAGCCAGCAAAACTACCTTGTTCTGTTGTTACTGGTGGAGCCGTCTATTCGGAGAGGAAAGTACCCTAATTAGGCGAAATCTCTTACGATCTTTTGTTTAAAGACTTCTGTGGGATCAAGAAGCTCTACGAGTACCGTTGGTGGGAAACTAGATAATTGCAGTATTATTAGTTTTTCGATTTGATTTGATTGACTAACTGTTGTTGAACTTTGATTGCACCTAGTTTGTTTATTCATGAGAATCTTCTCTTCTGATATAAGATTCACTCAAACTAGATCGAAGTGTCGACGGGATCTTTAAAACTGTTTGTAGACCTAAAGACGTCTTGTGATAATCCATTGTTAACAGACTCCGTTCTGTGCGTGATTGATCACAAGAGATTCAAGTTGTGGTGTGCAGGTGTTTATTGAAGATTTAAGAAGATTTGAAGACAAAGAAGATTTCTTATTGGGTTCATAATCTTTGGTGTGCACAAAACTTGATCGTCTGGGATCCAACTGTAATCGGTTTATCCTTGATAGATTTGATTGATTAGTTGCGTAGATCGGTATCATTATATAGTATCTTGATAGATCATATTTTTGATTGCAAAATCTAAACTTTGCTACTTTGGTAGTTGTTGGATAGATAGATCTAAACCCGACAAAGGAGTTTATTTGATTAAACAGAAGAGCCTTTGTCAAACTCATATCACTGAGATTGAATAGAGTTGTTACCGAACATATTTGTTGTTCCTTTACTGTTTGGAATACGAACCAAAGGAATTGTTCCAGTGCGTGCACTTATTGAATGTCGGAAGCGCAGGGATACTGAAGAAACTAGGTGAACTATAGGTTTAGTTGCTTGGTCTCAACTATACGAAGTTGGTTTGTTTTTGTATAACGACTTAATTATGAGAGTATTCAATTCTGGACTAGGTCCCGGGTTTATTCTGCATTTGCGGTTTCCTCGTTAACAAAATCTTGCAGTGTCATTTACTTTTGTTTTCCGCAATTATAATTGTTGTTATTATAATTTAAAGTAAATTACACAGACGTTAACTCTGTATTACTTGATAGTGATCCTATAGAGTTTGGTTAAGTCCGAACCTATTATCAAGTAATCACACTTTGATTGTTGTATTATCTCGATCTCGTATCCATAGACGATCACACAAAGTGTGAATACCGATTCGTCGTATTGTCTCGCTCAGTCCATAGACAATCAATTTCGGTAAGAGAACTTATAGGTGGAAAAGTTTAAGATTGTGGTATATTTGGCCCTCGTCTTTTTAATTGGTATCAGAGTAGGCAAACACGAAAAGATCTAACAATCCGCGTTTGGTGCGATCCAACCCATAAGAAATGAGTCTGCAAAAAGGTAAGACAAAGCCGAAAATAGACTTTGTTAACGTACCAAAAGATTTGAGTAAAACTCGTTGCGTGTTCAACTTCAGAAAATGTTTAGAAGGGATGTCTTCTGCAAGTTCTACTTGCTCTTCTGAAAATATGTCCATGTGTTCTCAAGAAGAAGTTAAGTTAAGCCCTGTATTCACAATCAATGACTCTGATTCTGAGTCTGAATCACTTCATGATGATACTAAGGATATTGATTATGTGAATATAAAAAGGTTTCAGCTAAATGAACTGAGCAAAGAGTTCCTCTCATGTGCAACTGAACTCACACTTGCACTAAAAAGAGAAGGAAAAATTCTCAAAGACCTATGTCATATCTTAAAACTGACTTAGAATCTCTCAAGATCAGTTCTTCCTTGAATATCCAATCCTTAGAAGCAAAGATAAAGGAAAGTATTGGTCAAGAAAATAAGACTGAGTTGTTAAGAAAGACATCAATTGATGAATACAACGCCTTAAAAATCTAATATGATTTTGAGATAAACACGGTCTCCGAACATGTCAAAAGGATGAAGAATTATATGTGTTCATTATTGTCTGAAAATCAGTCTGCTACATCTTTCCCGGATAAATCCAAAAAATCCGGTTTAATCCTCTCTTCAAGAGGAAAGAAGAATGTCGCTTTTAAAAGCACTCAAAAAGGGACTTCATCTTTTAAAAAAGGATCTGTATTCTCAGGAGATCACAAGATGAACCACTCACATCAGAGTTTGTCACAACATCATAAGCATCAGTACAAACGATGTTTTCATTGTGGAAACAAAGGTTATCAAGGATTGTCAACGACTATCTTATTCAAACTCTATAAAAATCACCTCTAGTCTAAGGTGGAACAATAGATCTCTTTCTAAAGAAATTATAATAAACCTGATCTTCTTAGATCGAAGAATTATCAGAAGAACTCTTCTAGAGAAGATCATCATATAAGAAAGAAGGATCAGAAAACTAGGAACTCCTGGAAGTGGATACCAAAGAAGACCATGGAACTTAACAGAGAAGAAGTTGGCAAACTCTCCAGATCATCAACACAATAGGTAATACCTAAATATCTTGATGATAGTCATTTTTATGATAAATTTGGCTCGTCTTCCAAACGAAGTAAGGTCCTTAACAAAACAGATAAGGAGAAATTCTCTATCACTCCTGAAAAAAATAATCTGTCTCAACAAGATACCTAGTATCTTGGGAAGATATACTGACTCATGAAGTGCTCAAATTTTTTTTTGATGAGTTCAGTGTATATTGAACAAATAATTCAAAACTTGCGAGATTTATGAAGATATTCACATGAATGCACTTTCCTAAATCCTTAATATTAAATTTTCGGTTATTTTATATTAAGAGAGAATATTTGATTTCCATAATTGATGAACAATTTTTTGGAAACTATTAGTGTATAAAGTTTCGGTAATGTTTGAGTTTTTGATCATTCCTCTGGAACAAAGAATCATGTAAAATACAGATTACCATTCAAAGCTTTCTACAAGGGTTTCAGAAAGGTATGCTGAAAAGATGGCCCGTGACTCTTTCGGACTTCTTAATTTCAATGGAAACGGGACCACCTCCTACATGAACATGAATCATTCATCCTCTATGATTGATTACGAAAAGGAGTTTCACAAGATGGCTCGAACTTGTGCAGAGACTAAGTTGGAAGTATTAATGTTGAAACGTAGTCTTGAAAAATCCTTACTTGTTCAAGCTCAAGTTCTCAAACAACTAGATTTACTCTCCAAAAGAGTAAACGAAGAGGAACCCAACTTCCACAAGATTTAGGAATTATTCTTCAATCAAGGATCTCTTCAGGGAATTCGGAGAATTATTCGCATCAAGCGAAAGAGATCCCAATATCATGAAGGGTTCTGATTCAAACAAAGAAAATAAACATAATTTTTTGATTTATTTCAATTATTGTGTAAGGTCTATTTCTGAATAAAACTATCTATTATTTATGAATAAAATTATTAGTTTATAAATTTTCTTGTGATAGTTTTTTCGATTACATAGCCTGTGCTTGAATGCTTTATATTATTGTTATGTGTATGGGATGTTTGATTTTGGTTTTCTTAACCTTAATATTCGATATCATATGATGTGTGAACCCCCATGGTTTGTGTGGCTTTTTGGATTTAGTGGGATTAAGTTCTAGCCCATGTTGATAGGATTTATCAAAGGATTATAAGGTGTTCCGATTGAAACTCATATGTGAAAAAGTCACAATATGTTGAATCGATTTGTGTTTAACATAAAAGCATATGTGTTTCGGGTTTTCAACTTTTGCATTGGCACGCATTAGTTAAAACCGATTCAACCTTTCTCTGGCAAAGGTTGCTTTTGTTGTTGTTCTTTTGTTTTTGCGAGAGGATGACAACACAATGGGGGAGAGTTCTAACTTGAACTTGCGCTTAATGATATATCTTTCTGGGGAGAAGAGGATGCAGAATCTGAGGTAACGAATTTGTTAGTTAATCGTTTTCTTGTTTAAGAAAAGCTTGAGTTTAGTGCATATATTTTGATTTTGCTTAACAAAATTCGGTACAATTGATGTTGATTCCATTATGTGTGTATGGATGTATGTGTGTGTGATTCAATTGTTTCCGGTTGAGAAAAACTGGTTTGATATCTTTCTTTGTTGTTTGGTATCAATGGTTTTAGATTTAACGAAATTTCGGTGCAATGCGGTACTTTATTGTCTTTGTTTGTTTCAAATGCTTCCGGTTAAGAGAAATAATCGTGCAAGTCAATTTATTTGGTTTGTATGTATTATGTATGGCTTAACAAAATACGGGATCATTTGTTTAGTCCAATTCGATTCCGGATAAGAGAAACTAAGTTAATTATGATCTTAGTTAGACTTATCAAAGTAAAGGATTCGGTTATTCAAGTCTAATCGAATGCCTTGGCAAGAAATATTAGTTAACTAACCTAGTATTTGTCTTGTCTAAAGTGAAAGGTCTAAGTAATTATCTGAATAATTAGTGCCTGATGAGAAAAATAAAGTTAATTCTGATCTTTATTTTGGTCTTAGCGAAATAAGCGATTGTATTTGTGCAATCGGTTTAGCAAGGGAACTAAGTTTCTTAGTAAATTTGTTAAACTATTTGGGAAAATTGCTTCGGGAAATTGTTTCCTTGATAACATACTAAAATCAAATTACTTGTAGTTTCGGTTTTGATATTGGTTATCTAAAATGGTATGTGAAACCTTCGTGCTTAACTCTTATAGGTTGTACAATTCTTTTAGATTTGTAAGATCCTTTCGGTTTTGGTATTTGCTCGTACCTTTGTCATTTTGTGAAAAAAAGGGGAGAAATATATGGAGTAAACAAAGTGATTTGTAATCACTTAGGAAAGGATAATTGTGCTTAAACGTTATATCTAACGAAAGAGTAAAGCATTGACTAAGGGGGAGAAACATATCATATGATGTTTGTAGTTATTTGGACTACAAATGGGAAATAACAAAGATGTGCGGATTGAAAATCTACCTATCTCACCTTTAGGGGGTGTATTATAACTTTGTTATTTAAATGTCAACAACGTCATTTATGGATTGAATATATGCAGGGTATTGTGCTGTTGAAACTTGGAATCAAGCGTATGTATAATGAATTTTTTGTAATTTTTTTATCCATATGTATTAAGAGTTTTGTCACTAAAATTGACTAAGGGGAGATTGTTAGAGCATAGATCGGTTGAACCCACCAAGCATTGGTATGTCAAGTTTGGTTGTCATATTTTAGTGAATCAAAACTCAATTAAAGAGTCGCTTGATTATATACTAGAGACAACTTCGTATAGGTTAGGCTAGAAAGATTAGGATAATGAGACATACAAGTATTACTCGAAGACTTGAAGAATGTGAATAAGTAACAAGCTACATCGACGACATCATCCTTCCTATTGAGGTTAGTAATATTTTGACTTGAACCGTTTCATTCCCAACGTATCTTTCAAGTCGTGCTATATTGAAAACATACATGTGAAGCTGTGAATGATTATATTCTAATAGACATAGTGTTGAGGAATTAGAATACGAAGTATAACGCCTATCTTTTGAACTTCGTATATAAGACATCGACATAATCGTATGAATGCTATTGTGATTATGTGTATGGGTAAAGGTGAAAATTTCATCATGGAAACAATGTTTACATTTGCTTAAAGGAATTACATTCATGAACTTGTTTTATGAATCGAAAGGGAAATCGCTAGGCTTATTGGTATTGTTATTCATTGCATATCTTTGGATTACTAATATGTGTGAGTTAGTAAAACCGATCATAACTTGTTATGTATCCTGGTAAAACTAGTCACAATGCCTGAATTATGTATTGGTATGACTTTTATTAGTGTAACCGATCCTAAGTAATCACCTTAGATGGTATGATCGATATTTGTAATTGGTGTAACCGATCCTAGTAATTGGTATGACCGATCACAAAAGAGTTGTAATCGATCCTTGTAATTGGCGTAACCGGTCCTGGTAATTGGTGTAACCGATACTAGTGACTAGTGTAATCGATCACAAGTAATACCATGAGAATATGGTAACTGGTCCTGGTAATTGACGTAACCGATCCTGGTAACTGATATAACCGGTACCAGTAACCATATTACGGTAGAACCGATCCTTGTGTTTGGTAGAACCGTAAACCCATGATTAGTGTATTGATATTTGATCAATCACATAGTTCTTGGAAGTCAGATGAACCAATTCTAAACTTGTTTGGAAGTGTGGTATAATCGGTTCCAAGATTGTAAATATGAAAAAGTATTTACAAAGAAATAAGACGTCGACATACTTTGAACATGTTGAGTAACTCTTATCTTTTATTGTTCAAAGATATTCCTTAATAACTCAAGGAGATCCCAGACCGAAATAAGTTGAGAATCTTTTAATTAAGGTTGTTAATTTTATATGCTTTTAATTACCAGCAATTAAATACATATCTCTGGAAAATAAAAATTGGTAATGTGCATTTACTAATTGGAGATTTTCTAGTGAGATTTCGGTTATTTTGGACAGAGCATTTCCAGGAATTATGAAAACCGTTTTTGGAAATATTTTGTATATCTTGAGAATATTCAGTTTTGGAAATTCCTTGGTGTCCAAACTTCCTTGGTCTATAAATACCTAAGTTTGCATTTCTTGCAAACTATACTAAGAGCCAGCAAAACTACCTTGTTGTGTTGTTACTAGTGGAACCGTCTATTCGGAGAGGAAAGTACCCTAATTAGGCGAAATCTCTTATGACCGCTCGTTTAAAGACTTCTGTGGGATCAAGAAGCTCTACGAGTACCGTTGGTGGGAAACTAGATAATTGTAGTATTATTAGTTTTCGATTTGATTTGATTTACTAACAGTTGTTGAACTTTGATTGTACCTAGTTTGTTTATGCTCGAGAATCTTCTCTTCTGATAAAAGATTCACTCAAACTAGATCGAAGTGTCGACCGGATCTTCAGAACTGTTTGTAGATCTAAACACATCTGTAGCGCCCCCTAAGCTAGCAGCTGACTAATCCAAGAGATTAACTAAATAAAGAGGCACTAAGAATCTAAATCATTTACTTAAACATTCAATTTAGAAATCTGCTACAAAAACTTAACCCAAAACTCACCCTGCTCAGAAATATATATACAAATACTCCTCTCAAGTGATACATATACAATAGTCATTTGGTTTGCGAACACAATATACAACGTAATAAACATAACAGAGGACTCAACGCCACAAAGCTTCCTTGCGCAACTCTGTTCTGTCTCTGAAACTGAAAGTGGGAAAGGGTGAGCACATCATCCCTAGAAGGGGTGCCCCGTAGGAATAACAACTAGCTTTCAAGTAAACATTAATATGATTCGAAGATAATGCAGGTTTTATCGTAAAAAAACGATAATACACGGAAAGACAAATAACATAATGTAGAAACTTCTTCATAGACATTCATAAATAACAGTAAACATCCATGTATGAGATGTGTGTTGCCGCACATAAGGGAAAAGTAATATTGATGCCAATTCCACACCGAATAGGTAATACTGCGGTGTATCGCCCTAGCCATAGAATACTGATATATATATATAAAGGAAGAATAATATTGCGGTGTATCGCCCTAGCCGTGTAATATTGCGGTGTATCGCCCTAGCCATAGAATACTGATATTGTGTCGGCACACATCTCATACCACACAGAGCACACAAAGATATGCATGAATTTCACAACACCAAGATTGATTTGTAAAACAATAATGAATACAAGAGAGTTCGATATCGATTCCCACCTCTTTTGATGACAGGCCACGCCTACCTCGAGATCCACGATCCACTGGTTCATCCTTTGATTCGATCGTTGTTAATAACTAACTGCAATTTGCAGCTTTAAGCCTTCACTAGAGAGGTTTAACCCAACACATTCATCTAAATCTTCATTCCTATAATTCAACCACATAACATTCCATTCAACTTGTTCCTCCATAATCTTGTGGCTTCATTATAACACTACTCTTCCATGTCACCGATCTAACACCAACTTACAGACAACAACACAACTCAACATCTCAGCTCATACAACACCCTGTATCCATATGAGATTAATACACATACCCATTCATTCATATCCCGTGAACTTCAATAATTCTGCCATAACCAACCCATTACACAAACAATTAATACCACTAACACCATTTCCTTGCTCTCGCTACCACCAACACAGCTCCATTCCATATCCACTAAATTCTGAGCTTCATAAGCATCACCATCTCGATCACCATTAACAATCACAACAACAACTCAAGCATATTTATCTAACTCAAAATATTCAAAGACAACATTTCCATTAACAATCACAACAACAACTCAAGCATATTTATCTAACTCAAAATATTCAAAGACAACAATCATACTCCTCTTAAACCACTTCTGCACCACCAGTTCAATACCACCAGCAAAACTACACATCCTTAATTCATTAAACCACTACTAAGTAACTCAAAACAGTTCCACTAATACTTCCACCTCCAACACCAGTTCTACAATAATAACTACAGCTACATTCTCTACTACATTGCCACTGCCGTCTCATCCACACTGTAACACCATCTAATATATTACAGCAACATCCAACAAATCACTTCACCAATACTTCCGTTAAGCCTCAACATTAATTACTTTATCTCAGGTAAACTCATTTCAATCCTAACATGATTAACAGTCTCATAAACTCAAAACTGAAGTAAATAGCCAAACTATATTTACTGGGAACAAACCATTACCTCAAATCTGTATTACTCAAGTAATTGAATTTCAATCTCTTCTTCACTTGACTCGGTTCGGCAACTCGCCTCAAGACTAACAACAAGCCCTCAATTCGGTCCATCCTTCATCATTAGTTCTCAACTAACCCTAATCCAAATTTCCTCTGAGTTTGAATCAATCTTTGAAACACCACCACCATCATCAATTACTCTCTGGTAGTAATCTTCCTTTCTCAATCTCAATTAAAAACCTTAAATCATTATCAGCACCATCAACCCTCATATTAACATTAGATTGATTCTTAATCCCCAATTCTAGTTCATAACATCCATTCAAATCCTCAATTCAACCAAACCCATCTCTAATCCCCTTCCTAAAGCATCAATTTCATATCCTAAACCTTCTTCCAGAAACCCTAAGTCCCTGTTTTATCAAGAACCCTAATTCTTCAATTTCTTCACTGAATCAACTTTAAAACTTCGATTAAATGCCAACCCTCTCATCCTTCATCCATCTGCTACTCAAAACACGGATCAATTCAATAAAATCTTAAAGAACTCTGGAACCCTGAATTGATTCTCTCTGTTACATCATCTCAAACAGAAACCCCTAACTCTCCTCCTTATTAATTAACCAGAACATCATCACCTTCATCGAATGGAAAACTTCATCAATCGATTCTGACAAAGCGATTCTCAGAATCGCCAGAGGCGAGAAACAGAAGAAAAAAAAGAGAAGAGAAGAAAGAAGAGGAAAGAAGAAAGAAGGAAAGAAATAAACGTGAGTTTATCTGCTCGATGGGTGAAGGGGATAAGACCAACAAAAAACGATAAAGGCACCCATCACTTGGATATGGGCAGCCAGGTCGGTCCACTACAAAAAGTATATTTTTCCCTTCATACTTATCTGATAAATTCTTCTTCGCCCGGTATCCGAATGACGCGTGCGAGTATTCCATTCCGCGTAACTTTTTGAGACCTATCCAACGGTACTAGTTTCGTATCTAGATCGTTTTTAGATTAGTTTCTATTAATTAACGTTTGTGTTAAACTAATCGAATTATTATCGGCTAATTCGTCTCTTGACTAGTGCTAGACCGGTCAAATAGCGTTGACGAGCTTGAGGGTCTTTACATTCTCCCCACCTTGTACATTTTCGTCCTCGAAAATGAAACCATCCTTCTGGTCTTCAAAAACTCCCCACCTTAAAGAAAAATCATATCTCTTGTCTAAGCGCAACAACAAGAAACAAGCACAAACTAAGTGGCTTTTAAAAACTAAAATTTGTGGCTCTAGGTTCAAAATACTAATTTCCATTTCAAATAGTTACTGGTTCTAATTACGAGAATAGATATCCTATAATAAAGTTTCTAAGTAAAATTTGGGATCTATTAGTTCACTAATAGAAGCAAGTTTCCCTTCAATGCCTAGTGATACAAGAATGTAGTTGCCCTGTCTAGGTTCGCGACGCCTGACAATGCCTATCCACGTAACAAGTATCACCCGAACACATCAGAATTACCAACCTCACTATTCCGCACTGGGGATTAACTAAGTATTAATTTATTAAGATTGATTAGTCTCTAAACTTTTATCGTATCTGGTGTAAGTCTGATAAATTTATTTCGTAAAATATATAAATAGTTTACATCATTTTAAACAATTTAATCTTCAATTTTTTTTTTATTATCATTTCATTTATTTATTTTGTCAATATAAATATTTCACGTCAAATTATAATATCTAATATTTTTAACTTTACTGTGATACCATATATAAATTTTTCAAAAACTAACTATTATAAATTTGCTACCAATTTGATTACTCAAATATATTTATCAACTGCGTTATTGTTGTCATTAATTCTTAAATTCATAGTCCAGTTGGTACACTAAGCCTTAATCTTCTAAATATAATTTTACATTCACATAAGGATTGATATAGTAGATTTTATTTATTCATATGAAATCCGCATACTATATGTTGTTAAATATTAGTGTTGATAAATTAATATGATTTAAATTTTTAGTTTGCATAAAATTTCAACTTGTGTTAATAGTATTTAGATTATGCTATTAATATAAAGTATCCTATTAATATACGAATTTATTTTATTTTAATTCACCAAACATTTGGATACTATTCTTACTACTTCATGTATATTTGTTTCATTTTAAAAATTTACTGGATCATCTATTAGACAAGAAAAAAATAACTTCGATACAAAATTACTAACAAGTTGAGTCTTTTTATTTTATATATTATATCCTCGCTTTCTTAAGTCTAACACCTAACAAGAATTATATTGATTATCTAGTTTAAGCGCAAAATATATATATTTCTAATTTGTAATTAGTTTAATTAACAAAACTTAACCGTCCGCAAGCGTTATTAATTTTCCATAACTATTTAATTAATCATAATTATTATTTTTGCCGTTGTATATCTTTAACGAGATTTTAGTTAAGTTAAGTTCAATACAATACCAATTGGTGAAGGCTAACATTATCTTATTAAGATTATTATTATTACTTTATTATTATCTACTAGCCCTTAACCCGTGCCGTAACGGCACGGGCCATGATGTTGGTTCATTTTTAATATATCGTATAATTTGTGTCCCGAATACTTATCAACTCCTTATGATTTAATGTGTTTGTCATAAAAATAGTTGGGATTTTCCTCTCTTTTTTACTTTGTTTTTTCCTTTAATATTTTACCTCCGGAGATTTGCTCAAACGAAAGAAATATAATCTTAACTTCCAGACACTTTTTTATTTAGGTTCATTGCTTATAATGAGATAATGGTCTACATGAACATGGAAGTTTAAATATTTTTGGAAATATGTCGTCGCAGCGCTCATCTCGGTGAAATCAACTAATCAATATCGTCCATAAAAGTCTCCACATGCTCCTATTTCGCTCCAGCTGACTCATATATCATGGTCATGTTTTCGATCCTCCAAATAGGCAGAGAATAGTATTTTTATCGAACGAATGATACAAACTATCCAATGTGACATGATTTTCCTGTAATTTTTCAACACCCATTAGATGACAATGTTTAAAATGTGTACCCATTACCTTTTCGAAGGGATTGTATATATGCGAACCTCTGCCATTAAATATTCAACAAAGTATTGTGCCCAGACAATTGTCTTAACGAAGGCTTTGGTAACTTCAAAAGTCTTGGACATTTTGTCACTTCCGTATGTTCCTACATTCACTTGGAATACAATCGCGACACATCACCTCATAAACAACCTTGAACACATATTGTACTCCATGATCCTATTTCAAATTAATAGATTGTCAATAGATCCTTTACCAAAAGTTGACATATTCTACGTTGAATATTTATAAAAAAAATTTATGGTATTGTGGATTGTTTCTTTCTAAGACTCATTGTTTTCAAAATTGGCCTCTTTAAGTCCCACGGCTTTCTAAGTTTGTATATCTTGTTTGTTTTTAACATTTTAGTTATCCATATTATGTTTGTTACTAACTTTAAACTTGATGTCATCTTCTCTTTGTGAACTTTATGTGATTTCAGAATCGAAATAGTTATACCTCTTTCATTCGTATCAAGTAATCCATTGTATATCCCAACAATTCTTCTACAACAATTCCGTTATTTTGCCGTTTCCGGACCATCAGTAGCCATTATTGTCAAACACAATTTTTCTAATTTTTGTTGATGTTATGTATTTGCCATGTTCATTTTTCTTAATTAAATAGATTGTGGAAAAACTAAAAAAAAAAAAGAACATAAGTATTACATCGGGTCTAAGTTACTATATCCAAAATACTCCCTTACATCGCTTCTGGTGCCTTGTTTCCTCAAATTCCTCGTTGTATTCTAGACAGTATAGGCAACACCAATCATTTGCGAAGTGAGCTATTTGCGCAAGTGTGGTCAATGTATCCCTTGCCTGTAATAATAATAACAACACGTCAATTTTTTCAAGGCATCCAATTGTAAATGGTATGAATCTAATAGATTTGAATTATACCTCAATCTTAGATATCACCTTCTTCTCACATAACATAGCAATTGAGGAAGGACAAATCTTGACCACTCTTTACATAGGCAGAGTTAGCCAAACTATGTTTTGCAATTGTCTTACGTGAAAATTATTATTAATCCATATTTTAGTCAGCTCCTATCGAAGCCGATCTAATTAGTCATATAGAAAGTTAATCTTAAATTTTTGACCTTATCTCTTGACCATCTGTGTCTACTCTACCTTCTAACCCAGTGAATGAAACCTATACATATTGATCCGTAATTTGATATTGTTGATTTGTCATCAAGATGTCGCATGATTTGAGAATGTAAAATATAAAAAATATTTTATAAACATCGGAGGCGAAATTTAGATTTATGATTTAGAGTTTTTTATGATGATTTTGATGAACAAACATAATTTTCAAACAAATATTTTAGAATGCAAATACATTTTCCCTGTCAATAAGGTTTTATATCGGGAATTGAGTGAAAGTTGTTTTCTTTGTAGGTAGTTGTCGCGAAACAACTCGACATTGATGGTCTTTCAGGAAAAAGAATGTAATAGTACTTGAGAGAGCGATAATGTTCTTTTACGCGGGTACACCAATTTCTTTTATATAATACGGGTGATCGAACAGTCATGATCATATTGTCTTATACGTTCCGGTATCATCCTCGAAATATTTGGTTTTTGTCCTTATCAATCGTGCTAAAAACAACCAATTACATCTTTCACAATATAATAAAACTCACTAAAAAGCAAAAACTATTATTATACACTACTATTACCAACACCCGCACCACCTTAAAAACCATCCACCGCCAATATTTCTTCCACCAATAGTAATGTTACCGCCTCCACCATTCACAAACACCCGCCACCGCTTATACTAACCCTACTTCCACTACCACCATTAGAATTAATATAGTTTTTAGTAAAATTATGTATTTATGTTACATTATTTAAGGGACATTTATAATAGAAATTCAATTAATCATTTATCTTTGCCAAGGACAAATCCTGACCACTCTTTACATAAACAAATCGATAATAAATAATTTCATATGTTCTGATCTTGATTCGTGTCGTTCGTTTAGTTATTACATAACATGGCAATTGATTGCACCAATTTTTTAAAATGGACATGTGTTTTATCGAGTTTATTTTAACATTAGAATGATCAACCACGTTTCATAATTTATAATATAACGTTACACATTTTGTGGCGTTACGAAATTAGCATAATATGTTTTTGTTCACCAATACCCGCCACCACCATAAAACCATATGAATCCACTTTTTTTATCCACCACCACCTAGTGGCGGAGCCAAGGGTTGACTAACCTGGCTCTAACCCCTTAAATTTTTGATAACTACATAAAATTTTTAGTTTATTTTATAAATGGTACTTTGTCCATATATATTTATGGTTTAGTCCACCAAAGTTTACATGTTTCTTTTTTAAAAAAAAATAGGCCTCCTCAATGTCAATTTTTGACTCCACCACTGCCACCATCACTGCCGCCCATCCCATGTAGGTTGTTGGACGCAATTCTAATTTTCAATCACAAATGCCATGTATGAGGTTTAGATTGAACAAAATTTCGTCAATTGATTAGTTTCATTATTTATTTTTCCGTGTATATATGCTTTTTTGTATTGCAATCAATTTTATTTTAACATTAAAAAATCATGATTTATACGATATAGTACCAAAGATAACAGGGGTACCATTTGGGTGATCCAACTACGATCATGAAAATATTGTCTTGTATGATATCATCCCTGAAATATATGGTACCTTCCTTTATCAAAAGTGTTAAAAACAACCAACCACATCTTCCACACTACGATGTTATCGATGTTGTAACGACAACATAAAATTAATATTGTCCATCACTACTCACCAGCATTTACCGTCACTACTTCTTACACCACAAACCAGGGGCGGAGCCAGGATTTTGAGGAGAGAGGGAGTAAAAATTCTTGGAAAGTTGGATACATGTGAAAAATGGACTTTGTATCCCATTTTACGATAAAAGAACAAAAATAAATATAATTGTGCTTGGCTCCGCCCTTAACCACCACTAATCTTTAGGCCTCCACCTCTTCTACTACTCATTGTCGCAGAAAATGTCTATTGATTCTATTTATCAAAATAACTTATTAATAGAAATAAATATTATAATTCATTAAGAAAACATTTATAATTAAAAAATGATTAGTCATTTATTATGAGCAATTAGTGAAACACTAATTAATAAAACACTTTATAATGAATAGATTATTTATTATGTGCAATTATTGAAACACTAATTAATAAAGCAATTATGGTATTTAAGTTGAACAAACCACCACTGTTCATTTATCTTTTCTATCAATTCCAACCAAGGTGGAACACTGGTTAGAGGCCACTCTTATGGCACAATAGGTCATGAGTTCGAACCTCCCCGTTATAATTTTTGAAATTCCATATCTTGACTTGAGTATTCATTTTTCATTCATAATATTGGAATTAATGCCACGTGTGCGAGTTGTAGGGGGTGGTCAGGAGAACCACATCCCTTGATTTATCTTTCCCACGGACAAATCCTGACCACCACTCAGACAGGCAAACTTAGCCTAGCTTTGTTTTGTACTCTTGATAGTTACTATTGCAATATTTTTATTATTAACTCTGATGGTTCAACTATTATTCAAACTACTCTTACAATTATTATTAAATCTCAATAATATTATTAACATTAATTTATCAACCCTACGTACAAGTCAAGGTGCTTAATAAATATATATGTGACTTCCAAGATTTATCAATACTACTAATCTCATTATTTTTCTAGTATTGAATTATGTACGCGTTCATACTTTTTAGACTGATTATTCCCTAACCTTTATTAGCTAAAGTTATTGGTGTACCCTACAATTTTACTTCATCACATATACAAACAACCAAACAAACAAATCAATCAATCAGATAAATATTTTTATTATTGATAGCTTTTAGTGATAAGAGACCCAACCCAGTTCTAAACTAATCTAGTTCACTAACTAACACTGGCTATTTCTATCTTTTCCCATGTAAGATCTAATACTGAGCTCTGACCCTAAGCTAGCAGCTGACTAATCCAAGAGATTAACTAAATAAAGAGGCACTAAGAATCTAAATCATTTACTTAAACATTCAATTTAGAAATCTGCTACAAAAACTTAACCCAAAACTCACCCTGCTCAGAAATATATATACAAATACTCCTCTCAAGTGATACATATACAATAGTCATTTGGTTTGCGAACACAATATACAACGTAATAAACATAACAGAGGACTCAACGCCACAAAGCTTCCGCTGCGCAACTCTGTTATGTCTCTGAAACTGAAAGTGGGAAAGGGTGAGCACATCATCCCTAGAAGGGGTGCCCCGTAGGAATAACAACTAGCTTTCAAGTAAACATTAATATGATTCGAAGATAATGCAGGTTTTATCGTAAAAAAAACGATAATACACGGAAAGACAAATAACATAATGTAGAAACTTCTTCATAGACATTCATAAATAACAGTAAACATCCATGTATGAGATGTGTGTTGCCGCACATAAGGGAAAAGTAATATTGATGCCAATTCCACACCGAATAGGTAATACTGCGGTGTATCGCCCTAGCCATAGCCATATATAATACTATATATATATATATATATATATATATATATAAAGAAAGAATAATATTGCGGTGTATCGCCATAGCCGTGTAATATTGCGGTGTATCGCCCTAGCCATAGAATACTGATATTGTGTCGGCACACATCTCATACCACACAGAGCACACAAAGATATGCATGAATTTCACAACACCAAGATTGATTTGTAAAACAATAATGAATACAAGAGAGTTCGTTATCGATTCCCACCTCTTTTGATGACAAAGCCACGCCACCTCGAGATCCACGATCCACCGGTTCATCCTTTGATTCGATCGTTGTTAATAACTAACTTGCAATTTGCAGCTTTAAGCCTTCACTAGAGAGGTTTAACCCAACACATTCATCTAAATATTCATTCCTATAATTCAACCACATAACATTCCATTCAACTTGTTCCTCCATAATCTTGTGGCTTCATTACAACACTACTCTTCCCTGTCACCGATCTAACACTGATGCGTGTCGTAGGTGCAATCAAATTAATTAATACTTTACTACCTAATTAACAAGTAATATAGGGTAGTCAAGGTCGATCCCACGAGGAGCAAGAGATTCTAGTTGTCAAAATTGTCACGAAAGGGGGTGTAAAAAGCAAAAGAAAATAAACAAAGCAATTAAAAGATAAAGTTGAAAGCAATAAGAGAGACAAGATCAAGGAATCCTTCTTCGTTACGAAACAATGAATCAAGTTATGTTCTCTTCTACTTGTTATTAGTCACAAATTATCACCAACCGTAGGTAAAGCAGCTAGCTCAGTGCTAAACCCCTAAATCCCTTGTATCACC
This sequence comes from Papaver armeniacum, assembly GCA_023531295.1. NCBI lineage: Eukaryota > Viridiplantae > Streptophyta > Magnoliopsida > Ranunculales > Papaveraceae > Papaver > Papaver armeniacum. Next base: position 56,670 of record JAJJWW010010794.1, on the reverse strand, counting down.
GGACACGGAAGTTCTCGACTACCGGATTCTATTTACCAAACCACCTAGTAGTAGCTCACTCTAGATGTAATTTAAATAAACGCATTAAGATTTATGAACTTATTAGGTTAATATTAGTAGTTAGACTCTTGGATCAAGGTCTACTTGCTAACGTTGTTTCTACACACAATTGCTCCACGGAATCCCTCCGCAAGGTCTCGTGTTTGCTACTTATGTAAAGAGTCAAGAAACGATTACTTATCTCCTAACTTTCACTAGCTTTAGATCAAATTAACAAATCAATTTAGCGTGCACTCCAAACAATCTATCAATCAATCATGAATGTCTTTAAGATCACTCCTATTAGTAAAAACAAACGATAATTATGTGAAAAACTTCAAGATAGAATTGAAAACAAAAACTTAAATCATATGTTAAGAACTAGGAATTCATCCTCAATCAATAAAATTAGCTACTCATGTTAAAGAGTTCACACAAAGAATAAGAAAAGAAAAGTGTTGTGTGTGGAGATGTGTGTAGAAGTTGTAGAAAACTTCTCTATTTATAGGCTTCAATATTCTCCAAATCTTCCAAGGAATAGAATTCTTTTTCTTTTGCAATTCAATTTCCAAATCCAAGCTTTTCTCAACTCTTCCACCTTCTCTTTCCAAATTTGAGTCCAATTCTCCATCCAATTCCTAGCCCAAGTCTTCACACCCATGAGAGAAGTCCATAGAAAATTATGGAATTTTTGCTCGCCGGAAAACTGGGATTATGGCCGGAATCCGGCCGGAATAGTCGCCTGAAAGTTGTCGCCGGTCACCAAAAATTCTCTCTGCCAGGTAAAGGTATATTCCGTCAGTCCACCGTTAGGACTAACGGTCAAAGTGGTCAACCGTCAGTCAACTGTTAGTCAACAGGGTCAAAGGGAGGTCATGAGTCAGAACCGAGTCAGCATCTGAGTCCAGCTAACTGGGATGACTCGGCTAAGTTGCCATGGCATAAGCCATTGCTGCGGCGAGCCGTGTGTTGCACCAGATAGTGCTTCACGCCTCGGCCATCATGGCCGTGCCTTCTTCACTTTTGCAAACTTCGGTTTCATAACCACCGGGGTTCAATACCAGTCCTAACTCCAGCTGTAGCTCAGTACCACCTTCTCCATTCATCGCTTCATAATACCCAGGAACTACAATATCTCTCCTCAACCTCTTGCATTACAACCAAGCAAAACCTTGCAATCCAGCTGCAACATCAGATAGCATCACCTTCACTTCCCATATTTGCCATAAGTTTCCACAACAATTCATTGCCAGCCCTGCAATGCCATTTCTTCCCTCTGCTGTAGGATTTCAGCTCAGCTTGAGCTCAAACAATCAACACAAACAGCTCCAACAACTCCATAACCTGCTCAGTTCACAGGGCATAAACATCATTTCCATTTTGATTCAACACCCAAACAGAGATGAGAACCCATTTCTTCCACCACCACCATCAATGTGTGCCTCTACACTGCAGCCTCCACAGCACCACAATTGCAGGCCAGTTTCTTGTGCTCAACCTGTAGCTTAAACTGCATTATCTTATTGCTCTCTCATTTCACAACAGGACCACCTGCATCTCCATTAGCAACCTCAGCATCACCAGGACCATCTCTGTATTACCAGCCCACCAGCCTTCATAAAAGCACAACACAACCAACATCAGTCATACCCATTTATTTCCAGCTACACCTACAAACCATAATGCCATCCCCTCGCATCTCCATCTCGTTGCCTCCATTTCGATTCATCTCGAATTTCAACATCTTCCTGTCTTGATTGCTCCAATACAACCTTCAACCCATCACCACCAGATTCTACCAACATAAGCCATGTCACAACACCTGACCCAGCTCATTCATCACAACATCATAGTTGCCTCATACTACAGACTCAAATCTGTAGCTCAGTTCCAGTGGCCAATTGCACCATCAACATCATTGTTGCCTTAGTTTAACTCCTTCATAAACATCTACAGAGTTCAACCAAACGCCAACACACATTCATCCTCTCTTCAAACACCATCAGAACACCAAGACTGCAATTCTCTGCTCTGTCTCTTGAAACCACAAATCCCATCTTAACAGCACTCCACCATTAATTTCTACACCAAAAACCCTAACTCGATTCATCCTTGTTTCCACAGAACCAACATCTTCCACAGACCCAGATCGAGAAAAACCCCATTACGAGATATCACCTCCGTTAACCGCAACAATAATTCCCTTCTTGAACTCAAACGTCAATTCTTCTCTAAATCAATCCAACCTTAATTCCAACACAAACCCATTTCGCATCCCTTTATAACCATTTTAGATTCTCCATAATGTCTCGATTCGTTCTGATACTTCTCTGCCATGGTCTTCTCCATTCTTACCCTAATTTACCAGTAACATGGATCGTCTCATTTCTTCTCTCAATCGATCTCAACTCATCCACACCCATTTTCTGTTCTCTCTCAATTTCTGGTTCAGGTGAAAAGCATTGAATGAAATGAAGGGGAAGAAGAGAATCGATCTGGGGTTGTAATGACAGGGTTGGATAACGCCACCCCTCTGCATCAGATAAGGGGTACCCCAATGGATGCCCCATAACATGTGGTGGCTATCATTTAATACCTCTCCAAAAGAAAGTTGTCCCTTAACCTTGGGTCGGCTCCATATATCACTTGCCTGTGAGATGACAATTTCGCCCTTTGGCTTAATTTGGGTAATTTCTCCCTCGTTTCCTCCGTGTGACTCCAAAGTAGCTATAAAACTCAAAACAAGCGTAAAATACATAATTTACAAGAAAAATAGCAAAGAAAGCATAAACTACTAGATAGTAAATTAGGTGTATTCTACACCTATCAAATTCCCCCACACTTAGACTTTGCTAGTCCTCGAGCAAATCAAACTAAAAACTCACAACTTCAAAGCGTTCAAGCGTCCCAAGCATCCAAAAAGCTATGAGGACATAGAATTTCTCGTCATGCTAGTAATAAGAAGTTAGAAATACTAAAGAACATATTCTCATTCTTAAATGTTGAGTGAGAAATAACCACACCATAATGAGAGAACGCGTGTTTGAGAAACGATCAATAAGCATTTCGCCTCGACTTTTGCCTCACCAAAAAGGATTTTATGATAATTGCACTCAAAAAGACGGCTTTTATGGTTCTCACATGTGTGCAGGTAGGAATGAAAAGAGAATTCCTGCAACACGTTGAATGGTGGGAAGAACAACTTCCGAAATATTTTTAAAAACCCACATCTTTTAATATTTTGAAAAACCATTTTTCGGACGATCTCTACGAAAGGAAATCAACCATTTTTATCGAGGATGAGATTACTTACTCACCTTCACATCCGATCGCCAATTATGATAACACCACTCTCACGGCATCCAATAGAAACGTCTTCCGCTCCTCGTCTTTAACTTCTTGGTCTTCGTCTTCGGTTTCAACTATTGATGATAAACTTCTCGAATTTCATAAATCCTTAACAATTTATAACTCTTTTACCTTAAAAATCCTTGTCGCTTGAAACTTCCTTATATATTTTCCTTCCCCACGGCTTATGAAAACAAAACAAATATTTCTCTTTTTTTTTTTTTTTTTTTTTTTTTTTTTTTTTTTTTTTTTTCAAGAGAAATTAAATACAAAATAAACCATGGCCGTGGAAGAAGTATTTTACCGCTTGATTCTTCACAACTTGTATCGCCTCAAAATCATAAACTTCAATAATTCTCACCTTTTGCTATTCTTTGCTTTTATAAATAAGTCTTCATACTTGGATATAAAATTACCTCATTGTATTGTAAGTCTTCAACATATATGTAAAAATCCGCTCATTTGTATGTTGCTTTACTTGTATTTGAAATTTGCTCTTTTTCTCATTCCGTTGCTTATAAACCTTGAACTTTTCCAACCTTCCTTGTAAATTTTGATGTCGCTCCTTGTTGATGATGAGAGTGTTTCTATGGATCCGTTGTTGTCGAGAGAGAGAATGGTGCTAACTGCAAATCGAACTACAAGAAGGAGGCTTTCATCTATAGACGTCACCCTCATGATTGACAAAATTAGCACTCAAGAGATCAAAGAGTAGTGCTTCTATTGGTGGGAAGTTGGGTAGCTCACCATTCTACCCTAATTAACGTACGGTGACACACACTCAAAAGAAAGCTCTTTAGTAGATGGAAAATTTCTGGTCGGTGCCTCACATGATATGAATACGGGTAGTCTCCACTAATGATTGATCAGCAACTCTAATAATGCACTTCTCCCTGCACCAAATTCGCATCACCGGCATGATTAAATCCATTATTTAACACTCAAACAAGCAAGAAATCCGAATGTAGTTCTCTAACATTTCCAAGTTCAATTATGTCGGTCAAAATCTCTATGTAAACATACCTAGAAGTATGCTAGGGACTCTAAAATCTTTAAAAGTTGGAAGTTTTATGTAAAACTTTGTTTTGTTTTTTTTTAAATTTTTTTTTAATTTTTTTGTAATAATTTTTTTTTTTAAAATACATGCTTAACCACTCCCCCACACTTAAACCTTACATTGTCCTCAATGTAATTGAATCCTCCTAGTAAAGTTAAGGTGGGAAATTTTAACATGATAAGAAACAAGAAAAAGAAATAACAAAAAGCAAAAAGATAAGAAATACAAAACCTATGGGTTGCCTCCCATTAAGCGCTTGTTTTAAAGTCGACGGCCCGACTTAGCTCTTGCAAGATTCATTCCCCATATACTAACAATCGGAAAATTTGAGGATCCACCCATAATACCTGTTTTGCAAACAATAACTCCATACAAATGTTAGCACAAGAAAATAATAGTGAAATTATCGCTCGATAGCAATTTCCCCCACACTTATTCTCGTCCACACTCGGAAGTGTATAAAGAACATAGAATTTGGGAATTTCCATGGTTTCCTTTTGGCAAACCTGCATAATGTTAGCATCAAGTGTTTCCAATGGTGGATATCTAGAAACAAAATCATCCAAAAATACTTTCGAAGCACATACATTCAAACCAATAAGAGGTAAAGGAGAAGAATCAATATGCAAAGGGTTAGACAAACCTTGCACAATTTCTTGTATTATAGAATCCTCTTCATCCTTAAAAAATTCAAGTGAATCACTTACCTCTTGTATATCGTGGTCCTCTATTAAACCTTGCAACCATTCTTCGTCGTTTTCTACCTTAACCAAAGTCTCGGCATCATTAAAATCATTCGCAAGTTCAATTGGGTCTTCCACAAAATCAATGAATGTGGTTTCATCCTCTAGTATCATCTCTTCAACATTCTCATCATCGGAATCGGGCCATTCACTAAAATGATTTTCATCGGTATAGATTGTAAGATCTTCATGTGCGGGTGTTACACCGTTTATAACAATAGGTAAGTCACACCCAATCTCCTCCTTTTGAATAGGTGAAGGATCGTTATTATGATCCGGAGTTGGAATAACTTCCTCATTGTCGGAACATTCATACACTTCCGCGGACTCCCATCTTTCCCTAAGAAATTTTTGCCAAGCAATAAATGCATCTTCCTCAAGCTCTTCCTTTTGAATAGGTGATTGATCATTATTAAGATCAAGGCTCAAGTAAGCTACACTAGCGTCATCAAAAGTCTCTAAAGGTTGGTTAATTTGTTCGTATATTTTCTCCGAATTCCTTTGAATTTCTCGATGTGATTCTTGAAACTTTTGTTGAAGATCCCCAATCATGGCGTACATCTTATCTACAAAACTAGAGAATTTCTGATCATAAACACTATCCTCCCATCCTTGTGATTGTCCACTTACATACCCGTCATAAGGTTGTTGATATGTATGAGAATATCCATAAGGTTACAGTAGGAATTTGATCATAGCCAAAAGATTGGTTTTGATTGTATCCTAAGGATGGTTGGAAGTTGTCATAATGTTGAGGTTGAAAACCGTATTGATTGTTGTAATATGCTTGCTCTTGTCCACCGTACATGGAAAACCTAAGACCGAAATAAGATTCAAAAACCAAGTTAGATACGGAATAGAATCCAACAAAGCAAGAATGCAAAAAGAAAAATAAAAACAACTAAAATCATCCGCTGCTCCCCCGGCAACGGCGCCAAAATTTGATGCGTGTCGTAGGTGCAATCAAATTAATTAATACTTTACTACCTAATTAACAAGTAATATAGGGTAGTCAAGGTCGATCCCACGAGGAGCAAGAGATTCTAGTTGTCAAAATTGTCACGAAAGGGGGGTGTAAAAAGCAAAAGAAAATAAACAAAGCAATTAAAAGATAAAGTTGAAAGCAATAAGAGAGACAAGATCAAGGAATCCTTCTTCGTTACGAAACAATGAATCAAGTTATGTTCTCTTCTACTTGTTATTAGTCACAAATTATCACCAACCGTAGGTAAAGCAGCTAGCTCAGTGCTAAACCCCTAAATCCCTTGTATCACCGGACACGGAAGTTCTCGACTACCGGATTCTATTTACCAAACCACCTAGTAGTAGCTCACTCTAGATGTAATTTAAATAAACGCATTAAGATTTATGAACTTATTAGGTTAATATTAGTAGTTAGACTCTTGGATCAAGGTCTACTTGCTAACGTTGTTTCTACACACAATTGCTCCACGGAATCCCTCCGCAAGGTCTCGTGTTTGCTACTTATGTAAAGAGTCAAGAAACGATTACTTATCTCCTAACTTTCACTAGCTTTAGATCAAATTAACAAATCAATTTAGCGTGCACTCCAAACAATCTATCAATCAATCATGAATGTCTTTAAGATCACTCCTATTAGTAAAAACAAACGATAATTATGTGAAAAACTTCAAGATAGAATTGAAAACAAAAACTTAAATCATATGTTAAGAACTAGGAATTCATCCTCAATCAATAAAATTAGCTACTCATGTTAAAGAGTTCACACAAAGAATAAGAAAAGAAAAGTGTTGTGTGTGGAGATGTGTGTAGAAGTTGTAGAAAACTTCTCTATTTATAGGCTTCAATATTCTCCAAATCTTCCAAGGAATAGAATTCTTTTTCTTTTGCAATTCAATTTCCAAATCCAAGCTTTTCTCAACTCTTCCACCTTCTCTTTCCAAATTTGAGTCCAATTCTCCATCCAATTCCTAGCCCAAGTCTTCACACCCATGAGAGAAGTCCATAGAAAATTATGGAATTTTTGCTCACGGAAAATCGGGATTATGGCCTAATCCGCGGAATAGTCGCATGAAAGTTGTCGCCGGTCACCTGAAAATTCTCTGCCGGTAAAGGTATATTCCGTCAGTCCACCGTTAGGACTAACGGTCAAAGTGGTCAACCGGCAGTCAACTGTTAGTCAACAGGGTCAAAGGGAGGTCATGAGTCAGAACCGAGTCAGCATCTGAGTCCAGCTAACTGGGCTGACTCGGCTAAGTTGCCATGGCATAAGCCATTGCTCGGCCGTAGCCGTGTGTTGCACCAGATAGTGCTTCACGCCTCGGCCATCATGGCTGTGCCTTCTTCACTTTTGCAGCTTCAGTTTCATAACTACCAGGGGTTCAATACCAGTCCTAACTCCAGCTGTAGCTCAGTACCACCTTCTCCATTCATCGCTTCATAATACCCAGGAACTACAATATCTCTCCTCAACCTCTTGCATTACAACCAAGCAAAACCTTGCAATCCAGACAACATCGATATAGCATCACCTTCACTTCCCATATTTGCCATAAGTTTCCACAACAATTCATTGCCACCCTGCAATGCCATTTCTTCCCTCTCGTTTGTAGGATTTCATTTCGGCTTGAGCTCAAACAATCAACACAAACAGCTCCAACAACTCCATAACCTCGCTGCTCGGTTCACGGGGCATAAGCATCATTTCCATTTTGATTCAACACCCAAACAAGATGAGAACCCATTTCTTCCACCACCACCATCAATGTGTGCCTCTACACTGCAGCCTCCACAAGACCACAATTGCAGCCGGTTTCTTGTGCTCAACCATCCGTAGCTTAAATCGCATTATCTTATTGCTCTCTCATTTCACAACAGGACCACCTGCATCTCCATTAGCAACCTCAAGATCACCAGGACCATCTCTCAGATATTACCCCCCACCACCTTCATAAAAGCACAACACAACCAACATCACCCATACCCATTTATCTCCAAATACACCTACAAACCATAATGCCATCCCCCGCATCTCCATCTGTTGCCTCCATTTCAGATTCATCTCTGAATTTCAACATCTTCCTGTCTTGATTGCTCCAATACAACCTTCAACCCATCACCACCAGATTCTACCAACATAAGCCATGTCACAACACCTGACCCACTCATTCATCACAACATCATAGTTGCCTCATACTACGAGACTCAAATCGTAGCTCGGTTCCCAAAGCCAATTGCACCATCAACATCATTGTTGCCTTAGTTTAACTCCTTCATAAACATCTACAGAGTTCAACCAAACGCCAACACACATTCATCCTCTCTTCAAACACCATCGTAACACCAAGACTGCAATTCTCCGCTCTGTCTCTTGAAACCACAAATCCCATCTTAACAAAGACTCCACCATTAATTTCTACACCAAAAACCCTAACTCGATTCATCCTTGTTTCCACGAACCAACATCTTCCACAGACCCGCATCGAGAAAAACCCATTCGAGATATCACCTCCGTTAACTGCAACAATAATTCCCTTCTTGAACTCAAACATCAATTCTTCTCTCGTAAATCAATCCAACCTTAATTCCAACACAAACCCATTTCGGATCCCTTTATAACCATTTTAGATTCTCCATAATGTCCGATTCGTTCGATACTTCTCTCGCCATGGTCTTCTCCATTCTTACCCTAATTTACCAAAGAACATGGATCGTCTCATTTCTTCTCTCAATCGATCTCAACTCATCCACACCCATTTTCTGTTCTCTCTCAATTTCTGGTTCGGTGAAAAGCATTGAATGAAATGAAGGGGAAGAAGAGAATCGATCCGGGGTTGTAATGACAGGGTTGGATAACGCCACCCTCTCGCATCGGATAAGGGGTACCCCAATGGATGCCCCATAACATGTGGTGGCTATCATTTAATACCTCTCCAAAAGAAAGTTGTCCCTTAACCTTGGGTCGGCTCCATATATCACTTGCCTGTGAGATGACAATTTCGCCCTTTGGCTTAATTTGGGTAATTTCTCCCTCGTTTCCTCCGTGTGATTCCAAAGTAGCTATAAAACTCAAAACAAGCGTAAAATACATAATTTACAAGAAAAATAGCAAAGAAAGCATAAACTACTAGATAGTAAATTAGGTGTATTCTACACCTATCAAACACCAGCTTACAGACAACAACACAACTCAACATCTCAGCTCATACAACACCCTGTATCCATATGAGATTAATACACATACCCATTCATTCATATCCCCTGAACTTCAACAATTCTGCCATAACCAACCCATTACACAAACAATTAATACCACTAACACCATTTCCTTGCTCTCGCTACCACCAACACAGCTCCATTCCATATCCACTAAATTCTGAGCTTCATAAGCATCACCATCTCAGTTACACATTTCCATTAACAATCACAACAACAACTCAAGCATATTTATCTAACTCAAAATATTCAGCACAACAATCATACTCCTCTTAAACCACTTCTGCACCACCAGTTCAATACCACCAGCAAAACTACACATCCTTAATTCATTAAACCACTACCAAGTAACTCAAAACAGTTCCACTAATACTTCCACCTCCAACACCAGTTCTACAATAATAACTACAAATTACATTCTCTACTACATTGCCACCGCCTCATCCACACCGTAACACCATCTAATATATTACAAAGAACATCCAACAAATCACTTCACCAATACTTCCGTTAAGCCTCAACATTCATTACTTTATCTCAGGTAAACTCATTTCAATCCTAACATGATTAACAGTCTCATAAACTCAAAACTGAAGTAAATAGCCAAACTATATTTACTGGGAACAAACCATTACCTCAAATCTGTATTACTCAAGTAATTGAATTTCAATCTCTTCTTCACTTGACTCGGTTCGGCAACTCGCCTCAAGACTAACAACAAGCCCTCAATTCGGTCCATCCTTCATCATTAGTTCTCAACTAACCCTAATCCAAATTTCCTCTGAGTTTGAATCAATCTTTGAAACACCACCACCATCATCAATTACTCTCTGGTAGTAATCTTCCTTTCTCAATCTCAATTAAAAACCTTAAATCATTATCAGCACCATCAACCCTCATATTAACATTAGATTGATTCTTAATCCCCAATTCTAGTTCATAACATCCATTCAAATCCTCAATTCAACCAAACCCATCTTTAATCCCCTTCCTAAAGCATCAATTTCATCTCCTAAACCTTCTTCCAGAAACCCTAAGTCCCTGTTTTATCAAGAACCCTAATTCTTCAATTTCTTCACTGAATCAACTTTAAAACTTCGATTAAATGCCAACCCTCTCATCCTTCATCCATCTCGCTACTCAAAACACGGATCAATTCAATAAAATCTTAAAGAACTCGAACCCCAATTGATTCTCTCTCACATCATCTCAAACAGAAACCCCTAACTCTCCTCCTTATTAATTAGCCAGAACATCATCACCTTCATCGAATGGAAAACTTCATCAATCGATTCTGACAAAGCGATTCTCAGAATCGCCAGAGGCGAGAAACAAAAGAAGAAAAAGAGAAGAGAAGAAAGAAGAGGAAAGAAGAAAGAAGGAAAGAAATAAACGTGAGTTTATCTGCTCGATGGGTGAAGGGGATAAGACCAACGAAAAACGATAAAGGCACCTATCACTTGGATATGGGCAGCCAGATCGGTCCACTACAAAAAGTATATTTTTCCCTTCATACTTATCTGATAAATTCTTCTTCGCCCGGTATCCGAATGACGCGTGCGAGTATTCCATTCCGCGTAACTTTTTGAGACCTATCCAACGGTACTAGTTTCGTATCTAGATCGTTGTTAGATTAGTTTCTATTAATTAACATTTGTGTTAAACTAATCGAATTATTATCGGCTAATTCGTCTCTTGACTAGTGCTAGACCGGTCAAATAGCGTTGACGAGCTTGAGGGTCTTTACAACATCTTGTGATAATCCATTGTTAACAGACTCCGTTCTGTGCGTGATTGATCACAAGAGATTCAAGTTGTGGTGTGCAGGTGTTTATTGAAGATTTAAGAAGATTTGAAGACAAAAAAGATTTCTTAATGGGTTCATAATCTTTGGTGTGCACAAAACTTGATCGGATGGGATCCAACTATAATCGGTTTATCCTTGATATATTTGATTGATTAGTTGCGTAGATTGTCATCATTATATAGTATCTTGATAGATCCTATTTTTGATTGCAAAATCTAAACTTTGCTACTTTGGTAGTTGTTGGATAGATAGATCTAAACCCGACAAAGGAGTTTATTGGATTAAACAGAAAAGCCTTTGTCAAACTCATATCACTGAAATTGAAAAGAGTTGTTACCGAACAGATTTGTTGTTCCTTTACTGTTTGGAATACGAACCAAAGGAATTGTTTTAGTGCGTGCACTTATTGAATGTCGGAAGCGCAGGGATACTGAAGAAACTAGGTGAACTATAGGTTTAGTTGCTTGGTCCCAACCATACGAAGTTGGTTTGATTTTGTATAACGACTTAATTCTGAGAGTATTCAATTTTGGACTAGGTCCCGGGGTTTTTCTGCATTTGCGGTTTCCTCGTTATCAAAATCTTGCAGTGACATTTACTTTTGTTTTCTGCAATTATAATTGTTGTTATTATAATTTAAAGTAAATTACACAAACGTTAACTCTGTATTACTTGATAGTGATCCTATAAAGTTGGGTTAAGTCTGAACCTATTATCAAGTAATCACACTTTGATTGTTGTATTGTCTCGATCTCGTATCCATAGACGATCACACGAAGTGTGAATACCGATTCGTTGTATTGTCTCGACTCAGTCCATACACAATCACTTTCGGTAAGAGGACTTATAGGTGGAAAAATTTAAGATTGTGGTATATTTGGGTACCCTCGTCTTTTCATATGGTATGATCGATATTTGTAATTGGTGTGACCGATCCTAATAATTGGTGTGACCGATTACAGAGTGTTGTGTAATCGATCCTTGTAATTGGTAACCGATCCTGGTAACTGGTGTGACTGATCACAAGCAATACCATGAGCATATGGTAACCGGTCCTGGTAATTGATGTAACCGATCCTGGTAAATGATGTAACCGGTCCGGTAACTTGTGTGACCGGTCACATGTATTTCCATATTAAGGTATAACCGATCCTAGTAATTGGTAGAACCTATGTATGTGATTTGATATTTAACCAATCACATAGTGATCTTGGAATACAGGTGAACCAATTCTAAACTTGTTTGGAAGTGTGGTATAACCGATTCCAAGAATGTAAATATGAATAAGGATTTACAGTGAAAAGATGTCAACATACTTTGAACACGTACAGTAACTCCTATCATTTATTGTTCAAAAATATTCCTTAGTACTCTAGGAGATCCTGTGCCGAAATAAATTGAGAATCTTTTAATTAAGGTTTTTGGTTTTATATGCTTTAATTACCAGCAACTAAATGCATATCTCTAGAGAATAAAAATTAGTAATGTGCATTTACTAATTGGAGATTTTCTATTGAGAGATTTCGGAAATTTTGGACAAGCATTTATTGGAATTAGGAAAACCGAATTTTGCTATTCATTGCATATCTTGAGAATATTTTCGGTTTTGGAAATTCCGTGGTGTCCAAACATCCTTGGTCTATAAATATCTAAGTTTGCATTTCTAGCAAACTATCCTAAGAGACAGGAAAACTTCATTCTTGTTGTTTCTGGTGGAGCCGTCTAATCGGAGAGGAAAGTATTCTAATTAGGTAAAATCTCTTACGACCGCTCGTTTAAAGATTTTTGTGGGATCAAGAAGCTTTATGAGTACCATTGGTGGGAAACTAGATAATTGCAGTGTTATTAGTTTTCGATTGATTTGATTGACTAACGGTTGTTGAAACTTTGATTGCACCTAGTTTGTTTATTTTTGAGAATCTTCTCTTCTGACATAAGATTCACTCAAACTAGATCGAAGTATCGACGAGATCTTTATAACTTTTTGTAGATCTAAAGACATCTTGTGATAATCCATTGTTAACAGACTCCGTTCTGTGTGTGATTGATCACAAGAGATTCAAGTGGCTTTGTGCAGGTGTTTATTGAAGATTAAAGAAGATTTGATGACGAAGAAGATTTCTTAATTATTTGGTTCTCATATCTTTGGGTGTGCACAAACCTTGATCGGCTGGGATCCAACTAGAATCGGATTTATTCAATTGATTAGTTGCCTGAGATCGACACCACTCTATAGTTTCTTGTTGGAATCAATATCGATTGATTGCGAATCTAAACTTGACTACTTAGGTAGTTATTGGATATATTGATCTAACCAAGCAAAGGAGTTTATTAGATTAAACGGAAGAGCCTTTGCGTATGACTTGAGATATCTTTATCTTGAAAGAATCAAAAGAGTTGTTACCAAACAGATTTGTTGTTCCTTTACTGTTTGGAATACGATCCAAAGGAATTGTTCCAGTGCGTGTACTCATCGAAGTCAGCAGCGCGCAGGGAAACTGAGGAAACTAAGTGAACTAGGGGTTGTTGCTTGGTTTCAAATATACGAAGTTGGTGTAGATTTTTTATAACAGCTTAATTATGAGAGTATTCAATTCTGGACTAGGTCCCGGGGTTTTTACGCACTTGCAGTTTTCCTCGTTAACAAAATCTTGCTATGTCTTTTACTTTTCTATTTCCGTAATTATAATTGTTATTATAATTAAAAGTAAAATACACAAACGTTAAATCCGCATATACTTGATAGTGATCCTATAGAGTTTGGTTAAGTACGAACCTATTATCAAGTATCATACTTCTTTGTTGTATTGTCTCGATCTTGTATCCATACTCAATCACACAAGTTATCTTGTTATCGTATTGTCTCGATCTCGTATCCATAGACAATCACACGAAGTGTGAACCGATTTGTTGTATTGTCTCGACTCAGTCTATAGACAATCACTTTCGGTAGAGGACTTATAGGTGGATAAATAAAAGATTGGTGTATTTGGGTGCCCTCGTCTTTTCATTTGTCAAACGACTTTCCCTCCGTTGCAGTTTAATTACATACCCCACTTTCTGCTTGTATTTGAAGTATTGTTAAAGTTCATGACCTTCAGTAGTACAGTAAGGAAAGAAACAGTTAAGAAGAGGATCATGAACACTTTAAGTCTTAGCTGCCAGACACATCAGAGATGTTTCTGGAAGATCAGTAATAGGTTTTTCCAAAGAAAAATCCATTATATCCTTTATACATGAGGGATATTCAAACAGTTTGTCAAGATTGATATGAGTATCACTAGTCTCAACAAGATTAGTTGTTTCAGCTATAAGTGCTAAATTAGAGCTTTCTTTTTCTTTTGAATCATAACAATCAGTTATTTCATCAAGAGTTGCAGTGACACTCTTGTCGCCAGTGTATTTTCGTCGATTTGGACACTCATTGGAAAAGTCACCGAAACCTCTACACTTGAAGCACTATGTCATATCCTTATCATCACTCTTATCATCATCCTTTTTATGAGTAACACGATCACGAGGTTTGGCTGAAGATGAAGGACGTTCTTTTGAGAATCGTTTATTTATCCTTTTAACAACATCTATAAACTGTCTTGTAATATGAGAAACCGAATTTTCAAGATTTTTATCTAAAAGTTCGTTAATAAGCTCTTTCTTAGAGATACCAACACTTTCACTTTTAGCAAGTACATCATTATTTTTAAGTGCTTTGAACGCAACAGCTTTATCAGCTTTAGTTTGTTGTTCATGATTAAAGATCTTTAACTTTACAAAAAGAGTACTTCTGGAAAGTGTAGTAAAATTATTTCCTTCCATGATGGCATATTTCTTACAATCGTATCGATCTGGTAAAAATCTCAGATTTTTCATCGCAATATCCTTTTCAGGAATAGTCTTTCCTAGTGAATAACAATCATTCACAATTTCCGACAATTTGTGATTAAACTCCTCAAACAAATCTTCATCAGACATACGAAGGTTTTCCCAATCAAAAGTTAGGTTTTGAAGCATGGATTCCTTCTCTGCGGAATTCCCTTCAAATACGTTTCTAAAATATTCCAAGTATCTTTTAATCTAGTGCACGTAGACACATGATGTTGAATATCTTGGCTTATGGCATGGATAATGGTGTTTAATACATCAGAGTTGTATTTAGCATCTTTTATTTCAACATCGTCATATGCTTCTATGCCTTTAGGAACATCATCAACTCCTTCTCTAACCATTGGAGTATTATATCCTCTTACAACAAGTACCCATGTCTGAAAGTCACGAGCTTGTAAGAAGTAACACATACAAAAATTCCACCATAACTAATTTCTATCATCGAAAGCTGGTGGTACGTTGATTCAGATTGCATCTTGTCCATATTACAAATCACTTCAAACACATACTTATTAGGTTAATAATGTTTGTCAGCTCTGATAAGTATGTGTTATCTATTTATCAAGATACGAATTCTACAAAAAACTAGTTTCATAATCGATTACAATTATGCGGATGTATCGACTTAGATTGAATACGTACAAACCTGTGTAAATGTATTATAAAGATAAACAATAAAATGCAGAAAAGAAAAAACACAAACCACAAGAAATTTTGTTAACGAGAAAATCACAATAGAAGAGAAACCCCGGGACCTCGTTCAGATTGAACACCACACTGTATTAAGTCGCTACAGACACTATCCTACTATCAGACTCCGGACATGAATGCAGTTGAGACCGAATCCACACTCTAAGCGGTTCAGTTATAGTCACGCTCCTTACGTCTCTTGAACCTCGTAAGATTATACGTACTTGATTCCCTTAGTTGACGTCCTTTACATCTTAAGAGTTGCTTCAGCCGAAGTGAAGACTTTTGATATCAATCTGCCTCTAACAGATAAGTCTATTTGATTTCCGTTTAGATCAAACCTCATGTACTGTACTCAGTACAATTTGGGAATCAAGAGTTAATGAATTTAAATCTAAGTTCCTAATGAACACAACTACTAAACTAATCTGCAGGTATTTTCTCATTAATAAAAATAGAGAAGAGGTTCTTATACATTTAAGAGCAACTGCAGTGGTGCGAGTATAACCAAAGACCAAAGAGGGAAAAAAAGACCAAAATTTGGGTTTAGTCCGTGCCGTGACACATCGGTAGAAGACTAAATTTGGTGGGGCGTAAATTATAAGTTCGCCTGGTGTGGGGCGTAAACTTTATCCCCGCCCGACCAAAAAAAAAAAAATAAAATAGGGCGTTGATATAATGTCCGCCTGGTGTGGGGCGAACATTATATGTTCGCCCCACACCAGGCGGACATTATATCGACGCCTCACAAAGATTAAAAAAAAAAAAAATGGGGCGTAAACTTTATCCCCGCTTGGTGTGGGCGTAAACTTTATCCCCGCCTGGTGTGGGGCGTAAACTTTAAGTTCGCCTGGTTTTGGGGCGAACATTATATCAACGCTCGACTATATTTGGGTTTAGTTTTTGGTCCCCGACCAAATATAGTCGCCCACTGTTGATTTAGTCTGGGATTTGGTCGATGGTCCGTCCCGCTACGCCTGGTTCAGAGACCAAATAAATGGGTTTAGTCGCCCACTGCAGTTGCTCTAAGGAATTGAAGACCTAACAACAACGATCGAATAGTCGACACATGTCACTATCTGATCGGTCAACACTCAATACAAGATTGACCAATGACTAACAACTTATAAGAGCACCCACTCAATTAATAAAGGCAGACCCTAGTACTCCATAAGGCTAAAGGACTATGACATTGCCTACTGTTGGAAATTATCCTTATCCTCAAGGATAAAGTTGTGAAAGTGTGACTTAATGGTAGCAACATCCTCCCAAGTAGCCTCCTCTTGAGTAGAATTAGTCCACTGAATGAGCACTTGTGGTACTTGCCTTCTGCCAATAGTGATGGTTCTGTGTTGTAAGACTTTTGCTGGAACCATTATCACTTCACCTGCATGATCAACAATAGGCAGTGTAGGAGATGTAATGTGTTTCTTACCAATGTGCTGTTTCAATTGAGACACATGAAACACAGGGTGAATCCTGGCCTGATCTGGAAGCTGTAGCTTGTAGGCTACGGGTCCATTTTTTGTAAGATAGGGAAAGGGCCATAAAATTTTGCAGACAACTTGAAATTCTTCCTTAGTGACACAGAAGCTTGTCTGTAAGGTTGCAGTTTCAGATACACCAAGTCACCCACAACAAAGGTTCTGTCTTGCCTTGATTTATCAGCAAAGAATTTCATTCTTGCTTGAGAATTGTGTAGGGATTCCTTCAGAAGATCAATCATTGCCTCCCTGTCCTTGAGATATGACTCCACAGCAGCTACATAAGTAGTGGTTGTTGATGGGAAAGCCATGTGTGGAGGAAGATAACCATATAGGGCCTGGAAAGGTGTCATTTTCAAACTAGTATGATAACTAGTGTTATACCACCATTCAGAAAAAGATAACCATTGACACCACTTAGTAGGCTTGTGTCTAGTGATGCACCTTAAGTTTCCAAACAAGAATTAACTCTCTCTGACTGGCCATCAGTTTGAGGATGATAAGCAGTGCTGAGATTCAAGTTAGTACCCAGAGCTTTAAATAAGTCCTGCCAGAAGTGACTAGTAAAAACCTTATCTCTATCAGACACAATGGAAGAAGGGAGACCATGCAATTTGAACACCTGATCCAAGAAGGCTTTAGCCACAAAAGCAGCTATATAAGGGTGTTGTAAAGCAATGAAATGGCTGTACTTTGTTAGTTTGTCAACAACCACTAGTATAACACTTTTCCTGTCACTCATGGGTAAACCTTCAATGAAATCCATGGTGATGTGCTGCCATGCTTGCTCAGGGACTGGAAGAGGTTGCAGCAGACCAGATGAAAAAGAGCATTCACCTTTATTTCTTTGACAAATGTCACATTCAGTGACAAATAAGATGATCTCTTGCTTCATTTTAGGACAAAAAAAATGGGACTTGGCCCTAACATAAGTGGCTTGGATGCCAGAATGACCACCAACAGCAGATGTGTGAACAATATTTAAAATTGTGGCTCTTACCCCATTGCTAGCACCCACATATATCCTACTTTTGTATCTCAATATTTCAGATTTGTAAGTATAATGTGGAACAGTCTGCAAATACAAGTAGTTGAGCAATAAGTTGTTGTACCTTGTCATCACCAATATAGCTTTGAAGTAAGTCTTGGACCCAAGATGGTTGAGACATAGATAAGGCAGAGCAACTTGCAGAAGGAGCTGGTCTTCTAGATAAAGCATCAGCAACTATATTCTCCTTACCCTTTTTGTACTGAATCTCATATTCATATCCCAACAATTTAATCAACCACTTTTGCTGTAAAACTGTGGTGATCTTTTATTCTAAAAAGTATTGAATGCTGTGATGATCAGTTTGAATAATGAATTTGCTGCCTAGTAAATAATGCCTCCATTTTTGTACAGCCTTAACTATAGCTAAAAATTCCTTTTCATATGTAGATAAGGTTCTAGCTCTTGGTCCTAAAGGTGAGCTGAAAAAAGAAATTGGTTTACCTTCCTGAGTTAAAACAACACCAAGACAGGTCTCACTTGCATCACTTTCAACAGTGAATTGTTTAGAAAAGTCAGGCAATGCAAGGACTGGAGTTGTGGACATGGCTAGCTTTAGTTTTTCAAATGCAGAAGTGGCAGCTGCAGTTCAAATGAAGGAATTTTTCCTCAAAAGATCAGTTAGTGGCTTGCAGATTGCACCATAATTCTTCACAAATTTCCTGTAATACCCTGTTAAACCCAGAAAGCCTCTCAATTCTTTGATAGAAGTTGGAATTGGCCAGCTCTGCATTGCTGCAATCTTGTTTGGATCAGCAGAAACCCCAGCAGGAGTGATAATGTGGCGCAAATATTCTAACTGTGATTGACCAAAACAACATTTTGAAAGCTTAGCATATAACTGGTGCTGTCTGAGTAAGGAAAATACTATTCTCAAATGCTCAATGTGCTCAGACATGGAAGAGTTGTACACCAAAATATCATCAAAAAATACCAAAACAAACTTCCTTAAGTAGGGAGCAAAGACTTCATTCATAAGTGCCTGAAATGTAGCAGGTGCATTGGTCAAACCAAATGGCATGACTTTGAACTTATAGTGCCCATGATGAGTTCTAAATGCAGTCTTGCATATATCCATTGGGTTCAAAAGTATTTGATGATAACCTGCTCTTAAATCCAACTTAGACAAAAAAAAAATCCTTGTAGCTCATCCAACAACTCATCTACAATTGGAATATGAAACTTGTCCTTAATAGTGATGTTGTTGAGTCTTCTGTAATCAACAAAAAATCTCCAAGTATTATCTTTCTTTTTAACAAAAAGAATTAGTGAAGCAAATGGGTTGTGGTTGTGTTGTATGATTCTAGAAGAAAGCATTTCTTTCACCAGTTATTCCACAAATCCTTTTTGAATGTAAGGGCATCTATAAGGTCTTCGGTTTGGAGGTTGAGAGTCTGGTTTCAAGGGAATTGAGTGGTCTAAAGTTCTGTGAGGTGGTAATGAAGTAGGCTCAGCAAAAATATCCTTATATTCAGATAACAAAGGTAATAAAGGTGCATGTATTGGATGGGGAATAAGAGTAGTTGAGACTGAAAAGAGATGACCAATGAGGCCATGAGTAGTTTTTGCTAGAAATCTCTTAACTGCTGACCCACTCATCATAAGTAGTGAAGGTGAATTAGTTATCCCTTGTAATGTAATATGATGAACAAAAGAAACACTGAGTTTAGAGAAATTAAACATAACATAACCTAGCTTCTTAAGCCAATCAGCCCCTAACACCATGTCACAGCCTCCAAGTGGAAGTAACCTGAAGTCTTCAGTGAATTGATAAACCTGCATACTCCAAGGAAGTTTAGAAAAAATACCAGTATTCACTGTTTTCTCCCCATTAGCAACTGTAACTAACATATGAGCTGTGTGTTCTACCTTGCATTTGAGTTTAGCAGCTAGAGAACAATCTATGAAACTAGTTGTGCTACCAGTATCAATAAGAATAGAGATAGATTGTCTCTTAAGAAGACCAGGAATGCGAATAGTATCACCTGTGGCAGTACCAGTGAGAGCATGAAGAGAAATCTCCATGTCAGACTCAACTGGTGATTCTACAGCTTCTTCAAAAACCTCATCCTAAACCTCGGTGTCTTGTGTATCAGAATTTTCAGTTTGCACCATAAACAATTGCTGCCTACCCTTGCACTTATGAACCAATGAATAAACCTCATCACAATTATAACAAAGACCTTTATCCCTGCGAATGCACATTTGCTCTTGAGTTAAACGTTTAATAATGAGATTTTTTGATGAGGGCTTGAGTGGTGTTGGGGAATAAGATTTTGGAGTAGTAGGAGTAGAATTGGAAGTAGTGTAAGAGGTGGAAATTGGTTTAGGAGGGAAGGTTGTGGTAGAGAAAGCTCTAGATTTAGTGAAAGAGCTAGAGTTGGTTCTAACACTTTTGGCAGCAACAGTGTGATGCTTCTGTTCCTCCATTCTTGCTACGGAGAAAGCTGTGGCAAGTGATTTTGGATAAAACATAGCTACAGAATTACGCAATTTTTCCTTCAAACCACTAATGAAACTCATGATAAAATAGTGCTCAGTTAAGGACGGATTGTTAGCAAGCATTAGAGCTTTGAGAGATTCAAATTCCTCAAAATACTCTTCTACAGAGTTAATCTGAACCAGTTTATTAAAACTCCCCATAAAATTCTCTACCACAGGGTTTTCAAATTTGACACAAATACCATGAGCAAATTCAAACCAAGTTATACGAGTTCGACCAACCTGAAAATTGAGAAACCATTTATCGGCTTTGCCATCAAGATAGATAGCTGCAATATCAACTCTGCGACTCTCATCGATGTTGTGAAGCCATAAGTATCGTTCACATTTTTTGATCCAACCACGAGGATTATCACCATCAAATCTTGGGAAATCAAGTTTTGGTACTCGATTAAATTGATTTTGAGTTCCCCCTGGCGAGATTGAACCAAAGATTGCAGGATTGTCGAGCTGAGTACCATGAATTGATCCTCCTGAATCAGGTGGTTGAGCTGTTTTCGATGTAGATGGGAAACGGGATAGAAGCTCATCAAATCGTTGGTTAATCGATGCTTGATTCGAATCAGCTTTTTGTTGCTGTAAAAGAAGCTTGTCTTCAATGGCAATTCTTAACAGTTTTTTGGATCGTAACATCCTTAACAGTTTTTGGATCGTAAGCGCCCATCGAGAAATTTTTTTGAGTGGCTCTGATGCCAAATGTACTGTACTCAGTATAATTGGGAATCAAGAGTTAATGAATTTAAATCTAAGTTCCTAATGAACACAACTACTAAACTAATCTGCAGGTATTTCTCATTAATGAAAATAGAGAATAGGTTCTTACACATTTAAGGAAGTGAAGACCTAACAACAACGATCAGATAGTCGACACATGTCACTATCTGATCGGTCAACACTCAATACAAGACTGACCAATGACTAACAGCTTATAAGAGCACCCACTCAATTAATAAGGGCAGATCCTAGTACTTCATAAGGCTAAAGGACTATGACACCTCACAAATCCGGAACTTACGACTCCTGAAGACCAGTCTAGATTCTTAACCACCTCTCAAGAACAATCTTCGAAAGATCAACTAAGATTAGTCTTTAGATATCTATCTTGAGGAATCACAAAGTCTGAGACAAAAGAGAACTTTGTGATTACTATCTATCTTGCCTGAAAGAGATTACGAAATCCTCGATAACATTAAAACAAGATCAAGATTCAAGAACTATCAAGGTAAAGATAGTCGGACCTGGCTTCACGAATCCCAAGCGAAGTCTTTTTAGTCGTAGACCTAAAATGTCAATAAAATTCGAGTTAAGATAACTTGAAAATCAAGAAAACACAATAGGTCTTCAAACTACAATAGAAGACTATACACATAGGTTCGGAAACTAAACCGTGTATAATGACTGTTCGGTTTGGCAAGTTATCCAAAGAACTAAAAGATACTCGATGTTCATTTAAACACCTAAGAAATTAATCATGATTCAAACACATAAGTGTTTAATAAATCAATGAAGTCTTAGAAGTTTTTAAAGACCACATGCTTGCTAAGCATGTTTGCAATGTCATATGAATGTGAATTTGCCTAGTTTTTAGGCCCGGATTCTAGAATCAGATTGGCGTATCGGGGAAGTTATGGCTTGCGCACACTGACGCTCTAGGCATAATTTTTTGGTCTTTCACAGGTATTGTCTATAAAAGCTCATTTTTGTTGCAGTTATCCTCACTGAGAATGACCAAGAACGATGATCAAAATTACGAGCAATTTAAAACCTCAAAATAAAACCCATCAATTCAAATTATACTTGGCTAAAACAACAAAAACTATTGGATCAGATTTAGAACTTGGGATTCCTCAATTACTCACAAATTCACTTTGTCACTACTATCATCAACTTCTTATCTACAATTGTGTTCATAACGGGTGATCAAAATTATGAGCCATTTAAAACTTGAAGGAAATACCAAAAAATATACATTATGTTTGGCTGAAATAATAATAATTGTAGGATCAAATTTAGAACTTGCAGATAAGCCAATCCTACATTACTCTCAGCTTCACTCTCTCACATACTCTCATCAACCTATTCTCTATGATGGCTTCAATAAACATTGTTTTTCTCCTCTGCTTCTTCACTCTATTTTATCTATTTTCTTCACAATCATCAGAAGTTTGTAATCTTATCATAGTGACTGATGGTTCAGAGATTATGGAATCATCAACGAAGCCGTATAAGCCTCTTCATCGTTGAGCCCATATGTGATTCACATTAAAAGAGAGAATTACAAGGAGAATATCTTGATCCCCCAAAACAAAGAATTACAAGGAGAATATTCACATTTAATGATAGCAACCAAGATCGTCGGACATCGGAATAATGATAGCAGATTTGGGACCCAAGATACAACAACACTTGGTGAGAATTATGAATCCCTCTTCTTCTCTATTAGAGGACTATGCATAATGTTCATTTTCATCTAGTCTTCCTTTTACTAATCAAACAAAAGAGTTGCAGTTCTCATAACAATTCCTAATAATGTTTTAGAAATAAGCAATCCCTACTTTCAATTTTTCAGAAAAATTAATAGCCCTTGTTTGATATAGCATGTTCATGAAAATTTAAACATCAGTTGAGATATTCCTTACTTTTATCTTTGAAAAGAAAAAAAAATGGTCCATAACAAAGAAAATCTTAAGATAGTTGTTCCAATTAACTAATTAGATCGTTTTTGTCCATGCAGAAGTTTTAACCTTGACATTATTATAATAATTTGCGTGCATATGTAGGATCATCTACTACAATATGTACTAAACATTTCACCCTTATCTAGGAGCATGTTCTTGGCTCTCACTATGTAAAGCTACAAGAACTGTTTAAGTAGTAGAAAGTTAGACTTCAAACCTGATAAGGTACCTATACTTCAAATTGGATGAACTTCTGGTCAATTTAATTAGTAGAATCACCCAACAATCTACGGAGAAATTTTCAATTTGCATTCAAAATAATATAGAAGTATATGGTTCTAGTGATATCTTCTTGTTGATTGAAAAGCCTACAATGTATTACTAACAAGTATATATGTTTCGTTTTTGTGCAGTTGTATTTGGAGATGGTTTCATGGCGCGAGATATCACAATTGTGAATATCACTAGTCCTAATGGAAATCAAGTTGTTTCCTTTAGAACATATGCAGATCGATGCGTCTTTTACAGGTGCAATATTGAAGGGTATCACGACTCATTCTATGCAAAAAAAAAAACCCATCAATTCTATTGTGAATGTGATATCCTAGGAACTGTGGATTTCACACTCGAAAAATTAACTACAATCCTTAAAAACTGCAATACCTATCCCGAAAAATTGATACCCCAAAGTTAATCTCCAAGATGTTGCCCTATATAAGGCTATATACATAAGAAGAAAAAAACCTAGAATACTTTGAGGCTATCTTCTTAACACAACTAAACAATTATTTATTTTATTAGATCATGATTAAAAGTATAATAAAACAAAACGATCCACTAAAAAATATATTAAACAAGAGGAAACATATCGACGTAAAACTTTATGATATAATAAGACTTTTTTGATCAATTTATATTACCACAATATATATTCGATATGCGATAATACTAACTTAATTATAAAAATGTGTCTCATGTTTTAAACTTACATACAATAAATAAATAAATGTGATATTTTTTTGAAAAACATGGAAAATTGTGATATAAGTTGTATCACTTCATTTTAAACCCATTATTTTGCTACATAAGTTGTGACCGTTAATTTTAAACCTATTGCTTTGCACTTTGGTTCATAAGTTGTGTCTTTTCATTTTAAACTAATTGTTTGGAAAATATTATTGATTATTGTGAAAGACATGTCTATAATTTAGGAAAAACACATGAAGATGAATTATGTGTCCATTTATTTTAGACCCATTATTATGTCCTTTCATTCTAAACCCATTGTATTACCACATGACACTTTAAATTCTTAGTATATATAAAATTGAATGTAGTATTACCTTGTCAGATAAAAAAAGAAATTGATTCAGTTTATGCCCTAAATTTAATTTTTTAACACATCAAAAAAATTGATTAATCAAGATAGGATGATCAATGAATTAATAATCGGTTAAAAGAACTAATAAATTACCTAGTTACATTGTTTTAAAGGAATAGTAACTCCCTAGTTCTTTTTTTCTTCTTTCCCCCTTTTATTTTTTGATTTAGAAGAAAAAAATAAGACAAAAATAAAAAAATGATAAACCGCAAGTCTTGCAAAGAGTAAATATAGAATGTGTTTCTTTATCTAGGTTGATTTTAGAAAAAAAAAAATCTTCTTTTGCTACCCCTTTCAACAGTTTAATATTACAAGAAATACTAACGAACTAATTAAAAGTTTCGACTTTTTTTGTTCAAAAACTTATATCATTAATCCGATGTATCATAAAAAATGACAACAATGAAATAAAATAAATTGATGTCCCTAAAATCTTGTTTTTCCCAAAGTAGAAAGCCGAACCACGGACAAAGCATCACAATTACCGCAGATAGAAGAGACGCTTTAGAGATGAATACCAAAATCGTCTTGCATAATTGCAACATCTTAGCTACCCAAGAACTTGAACGCTCCAAAAAGAATTTCTTTTCTTACTTCCGTAGACCATGGAGGTTCTACTCGACAACCGTGGTGATACAATCATTTATAGGTGACTTCATTTCTCCAAAAGGATGGTCACCATAGAGTAAAAGAGACAACAAGACTCTATCTACATTGACCTATATTGAGTACGAAAATAGATACCGGGCGCAAAGATTAAAGGACGAGTAAATTGGGGAGGTTACAAAGTGTACAACGTCTCCAAAGATATCCTCAAATATACGATCCAAAATTTCATAAATGAGACCGAATGGTTTCCCTCTATTGACGTTCCATTTACTACTGGTTTGATTTAATTATCTGAAGCGTTGTTATGTATCTTAAGAGGTTCTGTAGCGCATTATTATGCAATAAAATCAAAATTTTGTTCTTTACGCATTTCGTATTTAAGTTTTAGTTTTAGTTTCATAGGATATTCATAGAAAATTTTGCCATGCTTTTAGGCTTCTAAAAATCTTCTCATCTTTGTCGAATGCTACCAAACTATCTCTTGTAGAATAAGCTTCTGTCAAGTCAGTCATGTTTATTCCGCAATATAAGATTCTATTAAGTCATCCCCTTTCGAAGTGGTAAGGGAAAATTTGAAGCTGATAAACATACTCTCTAGAAGCAGGTTATTGCTCAAAAATATGGCCTTGCATAGGAAGAATAGCGGTCCAACCTCATTAAAAAGCTTGGTTGCAATATACGAAACAGAATCAATAAGAATATAGAAACTTTCGGAGGCAATTGCATTTTCAAACTTGGAGACGACAGTAGAATAAGTTTTCATAATAATATTTGGGTTAGCGAGCAACCCTTAGCTTAACAATTCCCAGCAGACTTAAATGCCCCAACTTGGAAAATAATGTACTTGAGCAGCTCTGAGATATGGGAATGAAGTACTTCATGTTCCCGAAATTAGAAAAAATCTCATGTCTATAAGTGTCTTTAACAAGCATGGATTCAAAATCTTGTTTGAAGCGGACAAAGTCATATTATCTAAAGGTGCTTTTTATGTCGGCAATGGTTATGTAATCAACCAAATGTACAAGTTAAACTTGAGTAATGAAATAAACTCTTTCGTTTATGTTTCTGAGTCCTTTGATACTTGTCATGCTAGACTAGAACATATTAATCATAAACGCATGAGAACCATGACTAATTTAAGATTAAACCCAGATTACGTTGAAATCTCTGATGATAAATGTGATGTTTGTGTAAAATCTTAAATTGCTAGAAAACTTTTTCCATCAGTTTCAGAAAAGATTAGGAATCCCAGGTTTGGTTCATTCAGACACATGTGAGTTAAATGTTTTAACTAGGGGTGGTAAGCATTATTTTATCACATTTATTGATGATGCATTAAGAACCAAAAGCTTCATCACATTTATTGATGAAGCCTTCGAGAAACTTAAGATTTATAAGGCGGAGGTAGAAAATCAATGGTGTTGTAAGATTAAAGTTTTACGATTTGATCTTTCCACCTTTGCATTTGAATAACAAAAGCTTTACTCCCCTAAAGGAAAGTTAGGCATATATTCAATCCGAACATATTTGTTATTCCCTTTTGTAGTATGTAATATTACACAACATGATGATATGTTTCTCTTCATTAGTCTATGCTTTGCTCTTTTGTTAGATATATACTTTTCATCACATATATCCTTTCTCGGTGATTTTAAATCACCTGCATACTCCATATATTTCTCCCCCTTTTTGTCACAAAAATGACAAAGAAATGAAAAAAAATACAAGAACAAACCGAAAGAATCTTACAAGTTCATAAAAACTCATACAACCTATAAGAGTTAAGCATGAAAGTTTAACATACCATTTTAGATATGCAATACTAAAACCGGAACTACTTACGTAATTTGTTTTAGCACCTTTTCAAGGAAACAATTTCCCGAAGCAATTTTCCCTTCGATTTGATAAGTCAGACTAAGATCAGAATTAACTTAGTTACTTATCAGAATCCAATTATTCATAAATAATTGTACCTCATTTAAACAAGATAAAATTAGGTTAGATAATTAGTTTTCTTATCAACGAACCGATTAGGCATGAATACTTGTACATCTTTATTTTGGGGGCGTATACGATACTTAGATTACTGGGGTGGGGCGATGTAAGAAAAATTACTAACATGACCCTTAGCCCAAGTGTTATATTTGATTATTTACTAAAATCTCCTTTGGGGGGAGAAGGATGGATTGTTAGTGTAGACGACTTAGAAGATATAATTTGAGGGCATGTATGGTTTCCATTTGTATATTTGGTGGAATCTGGAATATCTTAACCAAACCCTTTGCGTGGGCCCGTCGCGCCCTTGTATGGTCTGGGGAGGCTTACTTGTCTTATAGTTTAGCTGCTTTATATGTCTTTGGTTTCATCGATTGTTGTCCTCGTTTTGATAAGCCTAAGCTAAGATTAGAATTAACTTAGTTTTTTTTTTATCAGGAATCAATTGGACTAAGGCAATTAAACCTCCTTTACATTAATCAAAAACAAAAATCAAACTTGACTTAGCTTTTCTTAACCATAACCAATTGCAACATAACAATCGTACCATATTTCTTTAAACAAAAGAAAAAATAGGCATTTGATCAGCTTCACTTAACAGGGAAACGATTAACATACACAAATAAATTATTACTCTACTCTTCGGTATGACAAACTAAGATCCGAACCGATCAAGTTTTTATGTCAAGAAAATTGATCAAAATAATCCTTCCCTTGGTTTCCACAACCACTCTCCTCACAAAGATATGACGTTTAAGCACCGGTTAAATATATAACTCTCCCCTGTGAGTTGTTATTTCGTACAAGATAAAAGAATAATAATAAGATAACTTTTACCACAGAAAGGTCGACAAAGTCTTAGCTATTACGTTCCAGCTAAAACTGAAACTCATATGTATGCTAAATACACAACTTATGAAACATATATTTATAATAGTATAATCATGACTTCACACATGAGTTTAATCAATATCTACTTAACAAAATAAGGAGAGTTGTTGATGAATAAGTTTACTTAGTTTGTACCATACGTCAAGGTTATTAGCAATTTGTTTACATCTCAGATTTTGCTGGCAGGTTGTTGGTTTCAGCCATTTAGTTACGCATGACAGGATGTGTATATTAAACAATTCACATGATATTTTACATTAGCAATTAACAAAATGATGGTTTGTTTTCTTGTTATTATATGTAAAGATATTTTTTTCATTGTTCGTCATTTATTATTTTTTTAGTCAGCGGATCTTGTAGGGGGTTCTCCAAATTTTAAAAACAAAGTTTCAAAGATAATAACAACTCTACTATTCAAGTGAGTACATTATGTCATTCAACTTATGGCCTTAAAGACTTTGTGACAAATTGTTGAAAATCGGCGGCTGTTAGCGAGATTGAATAAATATATATTTATATCTCTGTATCATTCTGTAATGACGAGGGTACCAAGTACACCACAATCTTTTCTATATCAACCTATAATTTTGATACCTTGCGTTATCTAATATAAACAGAGACTGTCAAGAAGATAGCAAACCACAAGGTATACACTTGGTATATAGTATTAAGTCCGAAACTGAACCTTAGATTATAGGGATAAACCCAACTGTTGGATTAATGTGCAAGCACAATTACTTTAATTATAATTAAGACTATTATAATGCGGAAAGTAAAGTAAAATCACACAAAAAGATTTTATTAACGAGGAAACCAAAAATTCAGAAAAACCCCGGGACCTAGTCTAGTTTTGAATGCTCTCAGAATTAAAACGCTATACAAAGACCACTACCAACTTCGTATAGTTGAGACCAAGTAAACTACTCATAGTTACCTAGTTTCCTCAGTCTCCTTTCGCCTACAACCAATCCGGCCAACACGCGTGAATCCTAAGATAGTGTCCATTATCTTAAGTTGTTTCAGCCTCTCTGAAGACTTTATGCACTCAACCCTTTAGATCGTATTCCAAACAGTAAAGGACTAATATGTTTGGTAACCACTCTTCTTATCTCAAGAAGTTAATCTTAAATATTCTTTTTAAAATCGATTAAACTCCTTTGTCGGGTTGGAACTTCCAAGATCTGGATTAATAAGTTAACCAGATCAAGTCAAACAGAACTACCAGATTCAGAAACTAAAGAGTACCACCAAATGAAAGTTTGTCGATCTAAATACGACTAGAAATAACAAGTCTATCAAAAGATAAACCCGATCAAGTTTGTGCACGAATCAAATCACAAAGATATGAAACCAACAAGAAAATCTTCTTTTCTTCAATCTTCAATAGTCTTCTTCTGTACCTGCACAATAAAAAACTTGATTCCAACTTATGATCGATCACGCACAGAACGGAGTCTGTTAACAATGGATGATCAAAAGTCAACGTCAGATCTAAATTCAGATATGAACTACCGCTCATCCCTTGACCTAGTTTGAGTGACCTTATATCATAATAGAAGGATCTCAAGAATAATCAAACTAGGTGCAATCAAGAGTTAACAATCATTAGTCAATCAAATCAATAATCGAAAATTAAAATAACACCGCAGATTCTAGTTTCCCACCAACTGTACTAGTAGACGCTTCTTGATCCCAAAGAAGTCTTTAAACTAACGGACTTA
This sequence comes from Papaver armeniacum, assembly GCA_023531295.1. Taxonomy (NCBI): domain Eukaryota; kingdom Viridiplantae; phylum Streptophyta; class Magnoliopsida; order Ranunculales; family Papaveraceae; genus Papaver; species Papaver armeniacum. Next base: position 26,595 of record JAJJWW010010794.1, on the reverse strand, counting down.
AGAGATTTCGCCTAATTAGGTTACTCTCCTCTACAAAATAGTATTACAAGTAATATTATTAGTTGGATACAGAAGTGATTACGAAACAAAATGCCTGCCTTAGGATAAGTTTGTAAGAAGAACGAACTTCATTATTTATAGACCAAGGTAATTTTGACACCAAGGAATTTCCATAACCAAAAATATTTTCAAGATATGAATAAAGCACCTAAATTCAGTTTTGTCTAATTCCAACCAATATCCAACTGTATAACCGAAATCCCTTTTTGACAACTCAATATTAGCTAGCACTTAACTAATATGTCTTTCCATAGATATGTTTTGCTTGCTGGTAAAACAAAGCATATATATTCGAAAATCTCAAAAATATTCTCAAACATTTAGGTTTGGGATCTCAGCTTGAGTATCAAGGAATATATTTGAACAACTAATAAATAAGATTTCACCCCATGTTCAAATTAGTCATTATGTTGACATCTTGAACTTTTCTATTAAGCAAATCCAATTTCCAAAATCACACAAACCCTAAAGCGTACGTGACTAAAGAAATCGTTTTTGCATCTTAAGACCGTTCTACCATGACTCCCAATGCAGCTAGGTAGGGATCGGTTATAGCTTGACTCTCAATATAGGTAGGAATCGGTTCTACCTTGACTTCCAACATATGTTAGGATCGGTTCTACCTTGACTCACTATATAGGTTAGGATCGGTTCTCCCTTGACTCCCAACAAAAGTTAGGATCAGATCCACCCTGATTCCAAACACAAGTTAGGATCGGTCCATCAATAAATCTTCAACGAAAACCGGACCTTCAATCATATTGATTTCTTTCAACTACGAAACAAGTTCGTAAGGCTACTTCCTTAAACTCATGCAACTATACATCATTTCTAGGCATGAAATTGTTAGAGCATTGCTCAGTCGAACTCACAAGCGTTGCTATCTCAAGCTTGTTTGTCAAGTTTAGGTGATCAAACTATAAGTATTGATTTCTAGTCTACTTATAGCTATGCCTTGGATTAGGATAGAATGTGTAGTTGAGCTTAAGACTTCACAGAGTTATTCGATTAAAGACGAAGATCTACTGAGGAGAGCTTGGAGGAACTTCATCAACAAAAGGTATGTGGAAACTAAAACTTATCTATCACTCAGAAGTATATTTTATTCTATCTCCTAATGAGACTAAGTCGTATAGCTATATAGACTTTTATATTATACACATTTGATATTTCGAGCCGAGTTTATCTCGCTTATCTATTTCTTGAAATACGAGTTGAAAGCTTTTGCTTTAGCTACGTTCATCATATTCTTGACAAGTTTAGTTGGAAACAATCTATTTGTTGGAAACTAAATAATAAGTCAAAAGATGATCAGGTGAAAATTGTCTCGAAACATCTTACACGATTTGTGTGAGACATTTGATGTCGAATCAGAAATTTTCGTATTGATCATTCGATCACTTGAAAATTACTTATAAGCTAATGGTATGTGTGAGACAGCCATTGTCGTCTTCTAAGGATGTTTCAATGATTGAAATGGGAGTTTATAACAATTAACCCTTGTATGGATACAACACAGTATGTAAACTGTTTTGGTATGATTCAGGTACGGAAACCTTGTTTGCACACCAGTATGCAAACGGTTTAAATTATTAAAGTCCGGGAACCAAGTTTGCATACCAGTATGCGAACGGTTCTACCTGAGTTAGGTCAGAGATGACTGTTTGCGTACCCGTTTGCAAACGGCTGAACAAGACCAAGCCCGGATACTATAGTTTGCGTACCAGTTTGCAAACTTAGTTGGTTAAGTTCTAAAATCGGTTAATTATGTTTTCATACTCATGAAAAAATACATTAATAAATTAAGGAATGCAATCTTTGCAAACCGTGGCTTAATGTTCATGAATTGATTTCGGTATAAGTACTTTGTACGATTACGAATCAATCTTGTTTTATTTAAATTGGTTCTTATATACTTCTATGAGTTATATACAATTAAACAACTCTATTAGTAATACAATTAGATTCATTTGATTATCTTTCATGATTGATTGATCATCATATTTGATCCAGAAGTGTTAGATGAATGTGGTTAATACAAAAGTGTTCATATGACTAACTTGGTTAACTATTGTTGAGCCAACTCAATGTACATGTTTAGGTACGGTTACCCATATCTAAATGAAGGTATATTTCATTTGTGTATAACAAGCTAAGACCATCTAACGGTGGAGAGATATTGCTTTGGTTTTAAGCAAACTTAGCTTGAATCTTAAATCAAGTTTTCATCTAACGGTGAATATTGAATGCTTTGTTACTAAGCTATCTTAGATTTGATTAAAAACAAACCCTATATTTAATGCTGTGATCCTTCAAAGGAGTAAAGGCCATTCGAAAGCAATGAGTGCTCAAACCTCATTACTCATACATGTATTAAACGACTCAGTATATAGATGAAGTTCATTCAGAATGGTGCTAACAATCCCAAATTTTCTGTGAATTCTATCTTATGCCAGCATTATTAACTAATACATGATTTGCCTTGTATTTTCTCCGTATTGTGTCCCAGCCGAACTCTCGATACTGGCATGACATGACGATCGGTGCTCACTCCCAGCTGAGTAGCATGAATCTCCCGAAGTGCTAGTATTGGGATCTGCACAAAACATACTCATACAGGCTACATCTCTCCGACAAAGAGATCAACACGTTCACACACTTTTAAAGTTAGCGTATTTCTTAAAGAAAATCTAGACTGTTAATATTAGTCTCAAAAAACGATCACGGCCACACAACTTGGCCGCACAATTCAACAAGCCTAGCTTACTCCTAGCAGGACTAGGCAATCATCGTAGTAACCATCGTCGGTCCCACAAGTCCTCTGGTTGATCGACCCCATGTTTCTCATTCACTAGCGCTTCAAACGCTGACCCAAACATGAGCGATTGCGCTGCGTAAAACCTAGCTCAAACGAACTAAGACCGTAAAAAACGATCTCAAAAGCTATCATATCCGTCCAACTTTGCCAGCCTAGTTGGACGGCTTAGATTTTCCTGCAAACGAATAAAGAAGTGTCAACATGATCATTGGCGGCCCCACTTTCCCCTTGAACAAACGACTTGCCAGCGGCAATCCTATAGGGTGCTAAATCGATCGCCCAAATGCGTCATGAACAAAGCCCTAGTTTGAGTCGCGACGATACATAGCTGTCGCAGATCGATCATGACCATCCGACTTTACCGACCTAGTCGGGCGGCTTGGATCGCATCTTGAGCAGCCAAGGAAGCGCCAACGTGCTCACCATTAGCCAAACTTCTTCTTCGGGAGATCGACCTCTCCATAGCAAGACCGTGTCACAAACTGGGGTATTGGTCTGGCGGTTTACAGCGTGCAGTGTGCAGCGTGCAACGCGCTCATTACGAGAACGTGTTAGGAAATGACGGACGGTTAACAATGATGGAGTAGTGGATGAAGGTGTGATCACGCAATGTTCACCACCTCTTACATAACTTCATTACTCCACCACTTAACTTTCTCCACTTCCTACGAGATTAGGGTTGCGCTCAAATGACTTGTATAAATAGGTTTTCAACCTATTAAAATAACGGACAGAACACAAGTGTTATCAACACAAGTAGCCAGAAACTATTTTTCTGATACGCAAGTCATAAACAGCCACACCTTCAACACTCTGATCTCAAACACCTTCTCTGCTTCCCTCCCTAAGATCAACCCTTCTCCTTCACCTTGTGACCGAATTGAATCTGGAACGGCCATTTCTTGGTTTAGGCTAGAGTCTTACAGATTGATTTCTCGAACCTAAAAGCATTCCCGTGCAGTGCATTTGTTTAGGGTTTAGATTCGTTTCTCATTCAACACACCCCAAATTACCAAAAATAGTAGAATCAGTTTTTACCCATAAACAGAAGGAAATTTAGGACTAACTTAACCATTGTAGACATACCATCCTGATTCAGTGAGATACTAACCCGTTTTTATGTCTAGCTTCAAAGGATTGTGTTGTTATCGGTTCAAAAGATTTAAGCTTAGAATGACCCAATAACAGAGGAACTCTGAGATGTTTTTTTGAATCAGAAACCATTTCATGTTGAGGGCTTTGGAAATATCCTCACAAGCACCTGGACTAAGATTTTTGCTAAAATAGACACAAGATTTGTTTAAATTAAGCAATTTCTTAGAGTACATACCGAACTTATTCAATATATCCAGAATACTTTGAATATAATGCATATCATCCTTATCAAAAATGAGGTTATCATCCGAAAAAACTATATGAGAGATGGGAGGTCTCTCCTAGCAACTTTCACTCTTTTTATGATATTATTAGACTATGTAGACAAAAAACTTCTATAAAGGTATTCCATTACAATAATAAACAAATAAGGAGACAATGGGTCTCCTTGTCTAATCCCCTAATAGGAGAAAATTGCTCACATGGTGAATCATTAAGAAGGACAGTGATGTTACTGTTGGAAACACATTGATAAATGACATTACAAAAATCAGAGGTGAAACCAAAATGCTCAAGGACTTTAATCAAAAAGGACCATTCAAGCCTATCAAATGCTTTAGAATGGTCAAGTTTTAAAGCTATTGTACCACTGAAACCTTCTTTTTGTTTCATCATGTGGATCATTTCATGCGCAACAATGATGTTGTCATGAATTTATCTACCGGGTACAAAAGCAGCTTGGTACGGAGATATAATTCTTTTAAGATAGGGCTTAATTTTGTTAGCAAGGATTTTAGAGACTATTTTATAGGAGACATTACAAAGACCAATTGGTCTGTAGTCGGCATCAGTTTTGGCATCCTTAGTCTTAGGTATAAGAGATATATAAGTCATGTTAAGACTCCTAGGCATGTAACCACATTCAAAAAAATTCTTAACAACAGAAATCACATTTTGGCCAACAATGTCCCACTGAGTTTGATAAAACCCTTCCTCAAATACATTTGGACCAGGTGAACTCCAAGCATGCATACTTCTAACAACGTGCTCAATATCATCATTTGTTTTTGTTAGGATAACGATCAAATCAATATTATCACTCTCAGAAATCAATTTAAGAATAATATCAAGGGCATTTCAGGAAAATAAGGATTTGAAGTCTTACCAACAGAGCTAAAGTGATTAGTAGGGAGGTTACTAATATCTTCTCTGTCACTGAACCGAAAATTATTAGAATCACATAGAGAATTTATATTATTATTATGCATCCTTTTGTTAACAAGGGAATGAAAATACATAATATTATTATCTATCTCCAAAAGAGCCTTGTCCCTGGATTTTTCTTTATAAAATTGGGTTTGAATGTCATACCAGTTCTCTAAATCTTTAATTAGAGCTTGAATTCTCCAATCCTGATTAACAAATTTATTCTCATTTTGTATTTGATCTATTTGATTTTGGAGTTTAGTGAGGTTCCGTTGAATATCACCAAATTCAAGTCTATTTCATTGAGACAAGGATATTCTAGCACTATGGAGTTTATGATTAAACTTAAAAGCGGGGCTCCCATTAATATGGGAGAACATTCCAAGCTTCTTTCATTTTATCCTTAAAAGATTCATGCCTAATCCAGGTACCAAAAAACTTAAAAGGTTTCCAAAGGTGTCTAGGAATAGGATCATTTATCAAGGGAATAGGGCAATGATCATAACCCACAAAATTAAGATGCAAAATTTGGCCTGAGAAAAATGAATAAACCAACCATTATTACCTAAATCCAAGACAATTTTAGCCTTCCTAGTACCAGTACCGCAACTATTACTAGTCCAGATATAGTCTCTCCCATCATGACCAATATCTATAAGACCGGAGTCTCTAACCTTGTTTTGAACCCAATTATCAGAGCAGTAACCATTCCTAGAAAGATGGAAATTAAGGACCCCTATCACTAACCATGGATGCCTAATATCTTCACCTAAGAGTGTGCTAAAATTCCATTGGCCTTTCTTAGGATCAGAGTAAGTAGACCCATACATAAAAGACATGAGAACCTCAGGAAACCTGTTTTGAGGCATACAACTTGATTATCATACCTAGGGTGGGTGATAAGGGGTGGCTTATGGGCAATAAATTACTAAGATATCCTTGAATACTTTAAATCACAAAAATACTTTTTTACTAATTAGAAACCTAATTTAAAGACTTAAAATCAGTTTTATCTTCCTCATCTTCTCTTCTCAACAGAACTTATTCGAGAAAACCCGATTTCAAATTTTCATCATCTTCGATTTATAAAACTTTGATTGTCGATTAAGCACAACAATAAAATGATTTGCACGAAGAACCATAACCATTCTAATTATTCTTCTAATCCGCGAGCTGAAGAAGAGGAAGAAGAAGAAGCACAAATCAAATCGAGTAAGGTTATGTACAAAGTATTTCCTATAAACCCATGTCTTATTTTCTAGTGTTTGATTGACATATTAGGTTTAAATCGAAAAACACAGGGTAAAGTTTGGATGAAAATGGAAACAAATTATCAGTCGAACTGCTCGTTGATCTTCATTTTGAAAGTGCTTATGACAAGTTCGGCTGATAATTAAACATGAAAATGATAGCCGAACTTCTCGTTGTTAAAAAACACATTAAGTTCGGTTGTTCAGTTTTTTATTCGAACCAGTCGAACCTAAATTCGTCAGTTACAGAGTGAAGTTCTGCTGGTAACTCGTTAGCGGACAAGTTATCAGCCGATCGAGGTTGCGAAAATTCAAATTTTTGACGAATTCAACTTAGAAAAAGAACATTAAACCTCGTTTAGAAGTCTAACTGTGTATTAACAAACCTTAATTATCTATTAGTTCAGCCGATCTCAAAAGCCTAATTTCTTCTTCTTTAACAAACCCTAACTATCTCTCAAAACAAATAAATTCTCTTTGAAACTAACATTATAATCATTGACATTAACTACTAACCATCAATACTAGATTTTAACTATTATTGTCATGAAGTAAGGGTATTATTGTCATGATAAAAAATAATGATAAGGGGTTATTAATATTACCACCTAATGACTCTATTTTATCATTACCTTGTATGCCTCAAAACAGGATTCAACCTTAGGCTTACTGGGAGTATTTCGGTGTTGCATTTCCTTTCAGTAAAATTATTACTACTGCCAATCTGAAATTTGGGAGTTAACACTCTCTTAAGGGTGCGTTTGGCACCACTGAATTCAATTCCATGGGTAGTTCCAAGTACCTAGAATTTGATTTCCATGTGGTTCCAACTACCTCCAGTTCAACTGTTGGTGTTTGGCATCTAGAACCCTAGTTTCTCATTCTTAACCTGAATCACCAGCACTACCATCTCTTCCTTAAATGATCTTCTCTGAAATTTTAATTCTTAACAAACCCATCTTTGTAACAGCAATGGAGATTGAATTTCTTCATTTAATCCTTATCTGAAATCCTCACAACAAAAACAATTTCAAACCCTAACTGCAGATTTCAATTTACCATCATCCATCAACAAACCTAAATCAAGCACATCCATCTCTTCCCTATTGATCTTTTCTGTAATTTTAATTCTTAACAAACCCATCTTTGTAACAACAATAAAGATTGAATTTCTTTGTTTAATCCTTCTCTGAAATCCTCACAACAAAATCCATTCCAAACCCTAACTTCAGATTTCAATCGACTATCATCCATCAACAAACCTGAATCACCATCACAACCATCTCTTCCCTATTGATCTTCTCTACAGTTTTAATTCTTAACAAATCCATTTTTGGTTTTCAGATTAAGCTCAGGCGTTTAGTTTCCATGGCCGAGCTTGGTTTCATGGCGGAGCTGTCGAGGAAGGTGAGAGAAAAATGGAAAGAAAAAAGAAAAGAAGGGAAGATTTTGTTTATATATGGATGAAAAATATGGGTGGAATTGGGGTATGGTGGAGACTTATTTTCCACTGAACGAAGGAAAAGAAGTTCCCTGGAAATTGAAATCCACCCTAAAAAAACCATCCCAAACACTCATAAAATAAACTACCCCCTCCAGCTACCTCCCCTAACTCCACTCCACCCTAAATTCCTTCGGTGCCAAACGCACTCTAAGACCATCGAGCGATGTGTTGACCATCGAGCGACCGTGACTCTATCGCTCGCTGAAAACTCTGTCGTGTATGCCTATATGCCAGGAAAAACATATTGGCATATGAGTTTGGAAGTTTGGCATACCCATAGTGGGTGCATATATGCCAAATATCATGTTTTGGCATGTGCATAGGAATAGGCCTTAGTAACCATATTTATGCACCGGTTGACATATATACTTGCATCTGTAATAATGATGCTAGTAATTACTACCGGAAAAAGAAAAATCGCCAATAATTTGGCCATGGCACATCATCAGCACATGGTAGCAACTAAGGCTATGTAAGATCTGAATGTGTTAATTAATTATATTGATACAGATTAATAATGGTGCTGTGGTGGTAAACTATAACGGTGCTGCAAGTGACGCACAATGATTACGCGTTACAGAGTTGCAGGCCAAGTCAGAGTTCCGCCGTGATGGTGCAATGCGAAGCTATAATAGCGCAACGTAAGCCATAATAGCGCAACGTAAGCTATAATAGCGCAATGCAAGCCATAATAGCGGTATTACTGTATAGATTGGCAAGTGTCAAGAATGGCACAAACCCACATGGCCAATATAGTGCAAGTGCAGCATTACATTGGAAACACATTTGGCTAAGTGATGAAGCTTATTGGCCGACACAATGATGCTTCATTAAGGAAAGGCAAGACATGGCCAAAGTGACAGATGCAACATGCGGTGTTGGCATCGATGCATATCCATGGAATTGAGTTGGCCCAAACTCAAGGAGGATGCAAGAGTGAAGAATAGACTAAGAGTTGGTCTATGGCATATATTCAAGGTTGGCCAAAGCTTGAATAATGCAAACAAGTTAGTAATGCAAGAGTTGCATTGTTGTTGTCAAGCTAATTGGCGAAGTGAAGTATATATGACGCATGAGCAACTAGAGTGAGCCTAAGGAGCTGGCATCGGTGTTTGAAGCTTAAGGAATGTCCGTGCATGAGTTTAGAATGATAAGCATGCAGGGCCAAGAGGGCTGAGCGTTGGCGCCAGGCAAAATCCGGTGTGCCAAAACAAGTGGCACAATATGGCTCAAGTGACGGTTGCAAGTCAGTTACGGGTTTCACAAGCATGCCAATGATGCGTGATGAAGAGGAGCGGTTATAAATGAGTTTATATGCGTGGGAGAAGAGTTCTAACTGCTAAAGAACAGGTGTTGGATGATTGGCACGAGTTGGAGAAGAACTGCCGATTAGCACGATTATTGGCGGTTAGCGAAGCGCTTTATGGGACAGATGGCTGTTCCATGCGTGTGTAACGGTTATGCACGGTTTGGCCAAGTAAAGCTGCTGTATAAATAGTCCTAAGGAGGGGAAAATTCGGCAGGCTTGCATAGAGAACATATGTGAGAGTGAGGTTTGCATATGTGAGTGAATAGGAGAGTTTTTGTAAGACTAAGACTTGGTTTGAAGGCAAACAAGTCTGTGTAAGTCCCCAAGTGGGCAAGTTTTGTATTTCTTCCCTTTGATGCAATAAAATGAGTTGATTGTGTCATGTTCTAAGTGTTCTTGGTTGGCTGATTTGTTGTTGGTAAAGTATGGCAAAGATTGAATGTATTATGGGGTGCATTTGATGAGTTTTGAGAAGTGAAAGAAGGTTGTAAAGACTTCCGCTGATTGACCTGATGTGTTGGCTGTTTGCATAGGTGCAAACTTATAAGGCTGAAGTGCAATTGGGTGAAGCTATTCACAGAACCACTTGTGCTGCCGAGTTACACTTTCGCAGAAATTTGCAAAGGCATTTTGGAGGTGTGACATAAACTCATATCGCTATCTAACACGTGAAATGCTTTGATACACTTGATCTTTTTATTATATATATACGGGAAAGAAGACTAGTTCTTGTTTCTTCTTTAACATTAAATTTCTAAGCCAAGGTAGGAGTAGCGAATGGTGGTGGTCCTTTTTATTTACGCAAAGGTAAATTTAGTTTTTAAAATGACGATTATCTACTCCAGTTTAATGCATGCAGGCATGCTAGTGCTAATGAAATTTCTTTTTAATATTCCTAGCAGAGTAACATGACCTCATTCCGTAACAGAGTAACACTACTGCAACCAAAACATATAATGGATATTTTCCCCCATTGGATATCTATTCTGATTCCCACTATTGGATTGGACTCATAACTTTTAAGTCGTCATCAAAGAAATGATACCCATCTATATCAACAGTTGGTTTGAAAACTACAAGTATACAACCATATCCTACTGGTGAGTTCAGTTCATCATAATAAATTGACCTCATGCTTGTAATTTAATTAGACAGTGATGTTTATCATTTCAGTGTAATGTTCTGTCCCTCATGCAAGTGATGTTATGGATGGCAATGGCTGACCATGGTCACGTATTATTAATCGACCAAAAAAAAAACTAACAGTTATTAGCTGCACGCCTGTTTATGTTTCTGATGAAAATTAAATCCTTTACAGCCATACTTGATCACTAAAAACTGGATGCACTAACTCTTAGCTTGACACTGGATTATAGGAACCCCAGTATATGAACAAACACATAAGTCTAAGAACTTGAGTCGATTCATTTTGCAATTTAGGGACCATAAATACTGCATCTTCCTTAAATAGAACAATTAATCATTTCTCTACATGGACCACACAGAATACCTCAAAAGGGTAACGAAAGTTGATAAACTAAGTAATAATTCAGTAATCTCCAGACTTCAGAGATGCCATTACTACTATCTTAATTGGCTTGTGATCTTCTCATCATCATCAGATTTTCTTCTTCTCTAAGAGCTAGCACCTTTACCAAGATCAATACCATTATATTAAAAACTTGAATTAAAAGATAGAGTAAAACATCTGCAAATTCTTCTCTTAAATGTTCTTTCTCTTCTTGCTTCCAATCTGATAATTCTTAGTTTTGGTACTTCACCCTTGCATTCAAATATCTCTGGTAGCTCTACTTCTCCTATCAGAGCTAGAAGAAGATTTCTTGGATTTTATATATCAGATATACTTTTCCCAGTCTCTTTCTTTAGCAAGATCCACCACTTTCTGCCTCAAAACTCCAAAGACTAGCTAACAACACCATCTACTGGAACTCCTGTCATCTTTCTATTTCTATCTCTTCTCTGGTGCGCAGCATAGGCAGGTCTGCATGCTCAGATTTAGGGGTTTGGAATTTTAAGGGCTTATATGTATGAAACAGTTATTTTCCTGAAAAGAATGTGATTAGAGAAATCTATAGCTGGTTTGATATGCATCATAAACGTTCTTCCTAAAACGCTCTTTCACTTGTGCAGAAAAATAGCGTGTCAAGGATTGGTAGTCTAGTAAACTATTTTACTACATTATCTTCGAAATGGCGATCACTCGAAGTCAAAGAGCATCCAGAGCACCCAGAACAAATGGTGGAAACTTTGTCGCTTCTACTGGTAATTTAATTAATCTCTTATTAACTATGCATGGTTTTTGGTGTTTGATTAATTAGTTTGGAGTGCTGGAGGCATGCCTGAATCATTTTGTTAGTTAGATTTCGCCATACTAACAACTGCTGGAGTCAGTGATTCAATTTGTCATTTAAAACTTGGTCTAAACTTGCCTGGAGAGTTTTTATCCAGATGATGATGGAACTAATGAAATCGGTTGTAGACGGCCTCGATTCTTCATAATAATTCACAATGCCATAATCCAAGATGGAAATTTGGTAAGCAGTATTATTACATTACTTAATTACTAATTCTACTAGCTAAGAGTTTTCTATATTAAATGATGCTAGTAATATTTTGCGAGTATTTGTGGGTATGCAGAATATCCCGCCAGAGTTCGTTAAGAATTATGGGACCGGTTCTCACCATGCAACCCTCGAAGTTCCAGATGGTCTAACCTGGGATGTTCAGTTGACGAGAAACTCAAATGGCGGCAACGGTGCTGTTAGTTTTCAAATTGGTCAGTTAGCCCAATTTTTTGAGTACTACTCCATACGCCCAGGACATGTTTTGTTATTCCAATACCATGGAAATTCTCATTTCCATGTTATAATATTTGATGCAAGTGCTGGTGAAATAAACTATCCTGCCGATAGTTCTAATGATGAAGTGCACTTTCACCACTGCCAAGAAGGAGGGCTCTCTGAAATCCAGAGCAGTGAAGAAGAAGAAGAAGATTATTGCGTCCATGCTTCTACTGGTATATATAGTTATTACTACGTACTTACTAAAAATGTTGTTTTAGCTTAGATTGTTATTTGAGTTTGTAAAATGCAATATGCATGCAGATGAAGATCAATCATCTGCATCGTCGTTGTCATCATCAGAGGAAGAAGAAGTCAGAGTTGTTGGGAAGAACAAGAGGAAACATGTGTATTTGAGAACTAAAGAGGAGGAGGATAGAGCGAGGAGAAGGGCAAAACAGAGAGCAACTCTTATCGGTGATGAATTCCAGTCCGAAAATCCTTTTTTCATAATCGCTCTACAGCCATCTTACATGAATCACAAGTACTTGGTGAGTTGATTTTGCTTCAACATCTATTTTTGTGCAAGCTTGTTAATTAAGCATCAAAATATTCTTTAAGTGAAATGGTTAACAATCGACCAAGTTCAATAAGTGTTGACCAGTACTGAATGAGAAAAAAACACCCGCCTGCAGCATCATCAGCCGGGAGGATTTATTATGTGCAAAACAAAAAATTGTGACATTTAATACAAACTCGTCTACTTTTGGAGTAGGCATCGATTTGAAATTTTATTTGTGCCTTATTATTTGCATGCTTATGGACCATTTTGCATACTTGTGATTTGCTTGCAGCATATACCAGTTTCGTTCAATGAGAAGCACATGTTTAGCCACGGAAAGAAAATCAAAGCTCAGGCTGAAGATGGAAGATTTTGGCTACTCGCATTTCCCAAGGATGAGCAACGAAGGTTAACTATTGGAGTTTCATCATTTTTGAAAGATAATGATTTGGTTGTAGGAGATATCATCCTCGTGGAACTAATGAAGGAGATGAAATCCAAGTACCTTGATGCTAAAGTTCATATCTTTCGCGCCTGAAAACTATGTCCAAGTACCTTAAACTATCTACTCTGATTTGTATAAAGTAGAAATAGAAATTTAAGTTGTTATACTTGTGCACATCAACATACTTTTCTGACTATTTGTTGCCCAAGTTAATTGAAGAATGTAGTGATCAACATGTTTTAACTTTATTAAACGTCTTCTTACTCGACTCAGTAACTATTCTAACTGCTTGGGAGTTGGGGTTACTTAACTAGTGACTAACCCAATTAAAATGCTTGGAGGTTTCAAAATGGAAACCAAATAGGCATAGCTGGCCGGTAGTGAAGATCAAGGTTGAAGTACTGGTTTGGAGCAACTTGGCCATGGGGTGAAACATGAATCATGGATTTGTATACTTGAAAAGAGAAGAAAATGAAAACTGCAATTACAAAAGAGAAGCCTTTTCTTTTCTGCCCATATACTATCTCATAATTTTGATGACTTTATATATACACTACAATACAACAGGTAGGTATAAATTAAAGGGCACTGAAACTTACAAAAGAAGAATGAAGGTAAAAAAAGAAAACGTTAACAAAAAAGAACACCAAAAAAGAAAACAAGGCACTGAACAAGAGGTGCTTCATGTTTGAAACTATTGCTAGGGATTTGGAGACGGTGAAACTCCACCGTCTAATCTTTGTGAGGACTGTGTGGTGGAACCAGTTGGTGACTTGTCAGAAGCCCGTACATTATATCTCTCGTATACTTTGTCACGGTTTTCTGACCACCAAGTCTCTGCTTGATGCTCTCCAAATCTTCTCCGGCTGTGGATGCAACAATATGTTAATGAAACCCAAGAAAAACTTTAGCCTTATAGGAGGCGTCCTTATTCATATATTCACTTTTTTTCAGTCATAAAGAGTGACTCAGTGACATATCCCTAATCTGGTGAATCGAAAATGGTTGTTGAGCCCGCCAATTTTACCAATGATTTTAAACCAGATGGAGTTAAAATCTTACAGCTGCTCTAATAGTTCTATTAGGGGGATACACTAAAGCTTTCTAAATTTTACTACAAGGCAAATGCAACATCTTACTAAAAAACAAAAGAAGAAAAATCTTAAATCTTAAATGAATATGCGTCATAGAATGGTAGGAAGGTGGGGATAGAAAGAGCAAAGAGAAAAGAACACAAAAGAGAATGAATGATTTACCTGAAGCGCACTCTCTTAAGATCCCTACTTCCGTCTTGAAGAGCCACGAGGGTTATATACACACCGGGTTCATACTGTTCAATCCATTCTGACTCAACTTGATTAGTGTTGACTCCATTCAAAGCGGGCGTACTCTTCAACTTCGCACCATTCTCGTCATTTTGAATAGGCTCTGGGGGTTCCTTCGCGTCAGTATTAGCAGTAACAGATTTCACACTGCTATTACCTGTATAAACCTCTTCACTATTACCATTAGACACTCCCAAGCTGGCAGGGCCATCCTTCCAACTGGAGGGAGTTGCAGTTGCCTGGTTTTCTGGGTAAGTATCATTTTCTTCCGCAGTTGGGATGTCATTTCTGTGCACATGAGGGCTTTGGCTTGGAACAGCCGTTCCATTTGTAGTAGTCATATCATACTTGGTTTGAGAAGCCAAACGAGGGTCATAGCTTGCATTAGATTTTGCATGATGTCCTCCATTCGTATCCGCATGAAATGTACCATTCGACTCCAAACCATTTGGTAGATAAAGCTGTCTCATGCTGTCACTATCATATGCACCAGGTGGCAGCCTCTCAGCCATGTCTTTGAGCTACATAACAGTATCAGATAGTAATCAATAGAAAATCATACAAAACATATGTATACACATGATAATGATTATATTTTCATCTATTTTTAGATATTTCTTTTGTTGCTGTTTAATTTAGACATTTGTATCTGTGATTATAATGAGATTGGAAATATTTCAAAAGAAGTTCTTAAGGTACCAATCAGCATCTAAATCATCACAAGCAGCTTATTCAGAAACTTCTAAGCCCAGATAAAGGTTAAGAATATGAAAAAAGAATATAATATGATGATTACCTGCGCCGTTAAAGATTTGATAACTTCTTTTGCAGCTCTAGATTTCCCAGCTTCCTCTGCAGCCAATGCCATAGCATCTTGAGCTTTTTGTGCTGATTTCTGCAGAGCATACTCTTGCATTTCACACCTTTGCCTCAAGCTATCAATCTAACCCAAATGACAGAAGAACTTCAGTTGGCAAATGGTCCTTGATTGCAAAAAGAAAAGATAAAATAATATAGTAATCAGGAAGAGCTGATATACCTGTGTATGTAACTTCTGCACTTCTTGATTCAAGAGTTCATTTGTTTTTTTCAAGCTGTCAGTAACGCTTTTGGAAAAAGAAAGACCTGAAGTTGTAGGTATAGGTGTAGCGAAGCGGGGCGGGCTGGCTTTCCTTGAGAAAGGTGACACGGCTCTCGAACTCATTGCTGACTGACTTGATGGCGTATTAACAGGTCTTGGAACTGCTCGACGCAGATCAACTGGATTGGAGAAAGAAATATCATTAAGCTGTAATGAGGGTAATTGGGTCGAGCTGATCAGAGAAAATGTATCAGCCTTCTTTCCTTGTTTGGCTGCTTTTGTGTCCAATTGCTTAATTAAATCAGCATTGGTAGGAGTAGAGGACTTAGATAATCTTATTTCTGACCTGTCCAACCTATCTTTGTTTTCACCTGAAAGTCGAGGCAAGACATTCCTCTTAATAGTACTACCACTGGCTTCTGAAAGCTTCATAAGTTTTGCGTGACATGAGTCACAGACACGATATGGCTTGCCGGGATTAGGAGAAAGTGCTGCTCTGAAAGCTTTCTTCGAACTACAGGAGTGGCAATGTACTAGTCCACAGTTATAGCAGTTGTGCCTCTTTCGAGTAAACCCAAATGCTTGTCTACACGCTGCGCACTGAGACTGCTCTGCACCGGATACCCATTTATGAAGACATATAGATGCCGTGAAGTTTGACCCACAAGCAATATATTTAACATGTCTATCCTTCAGTGCTTCTACTAATGTTGGTATTTTTCGATCTTCAACGTCTCCATGGCCCAATCTCCCGTTAGCACCCTTTCCCCATGTGTATACTTCATTCCTGGACGTTAGCACTGCCACATGATATGCACCGGAAGCAACATCTTCCACGCATTCTCCCATTAACTTATCTTCCACTAAGCAAGGTGCCTTTCCATCAGAAAGTGGATTTCCAAGCTGACCATAAACAGTGCTTCCCATGGTAAAAACATGTCCGGATGAGGTCAAGCCAACAGTCAGACTATGGCCACAAGATATTTTGTGGAAATTGTAGTCAATAAGAGATGGAACACATGTGGGTTTCAGTCTTGGTTCCTTGTCTCCATGACCAAGGCGATTTTTGTCGCCATCACCCCAAGTAAACAATTTTCCTGATGACATACTTGAACTAGATTGCGCCACAATTACATCCACCACTGCAGCCGTGTGCCACACCCCACATGCAACTGCAATGGTCTTCAACCCCATTAGAGATTCTACTTCTCTCGGGTACATAGCACTTTCTCTGCTTCCATGGCCCAAAACACCGAAGGTTCCATCACCAAACGTAAACAACTGTCCTGTTGATGTTATCAAGGCTGTATGCCATGGACCACAACAAACTGAAGCAACTTGGAGTCCCTCCAATGGACCTGACACCCTCTTCGGTATCCAGTGACTCACATCAGTACCATGACCGAGCAGCCCAGCGTTATGTGTTCCATCTCCCCATGAGTAAAGCTCACCGGCCATAGTGACAGCACAAGAGTGGAATTCCCCACAGGCAACAAAATCAACATTAGTAACTGCTAAAGACTCAACAAAACGAGGTCGGATAACATCTCTCCCAACTCCATGGCCAAGTCGCCCTCCAGATTCTTCTCCCCAAGTGAAAAGTTCTCCTTGTCTTGTTACTAGTGCAGCATGTCTGACTCCACAGGCTATGTGATGAACATCCAAAACCACATTGGACTCTAAAGGCCGAGGAAGAAGAACATCGACCCTTGAGTTTAAAGGGTTAAGACCTTTTTCTTCCCCGACCCTAATGAAATTTTCACATATAACCTCGCCCCATATGTATACATCGCCTAACGCATCACAATCATCAGGTGCAGAACCATGACTAGAAGTGCTGGGGGCACTTGAAACACTCACTCGGAAAGCATCTGAAGTTCCTTTCACTTGCATATTTATGTGGTCAGTAACTGCATGTGACCTTTCTACAGTCACTAATTTCTCAGGTGGATCACCTTTTGCTGAAGTGTTTGTGTTCACACTAACGGAAACTTCTGGGGAGCTAATATCTCTTATGTTGCTGGCAGAAGCAGAACTGTCACTTGGGCTATTAGATGTCAAATCTTTACTGTCCTGAAAGAAAAATATCATGAAGATATGAATCTTAAATGATGAGCCACTAGACTGAAGCATAATGTTCACAAATTCTGAGATCATAGAAATTCATAAATGATTTTGTTTTCACTTAGTCACAGTCAATTAAGCTACAACAATGCCTTAAACATTTGACATAAAAACACAAGTTTATAGGTAATATTACATCAAAGTAGAATCCACCGTCAGTCCATCCATCAATTTTTGATCGTCCACCTTGCCCTGCAGATATCAATGTTCGAAGACCTGCTATCCACACCTCTGCCTCAACTTTGTCTTTGCAAATCTTAAAAAAAAATCGTGTCAAATCATGATTAGCTATTATCAGTGAACATTTACCTACATATACGCATTAGCACAAGTACCTATGGCATCTAATAAATGTGGTTCTTACCAGATCAAGGGAACGTTTGCCGTTGTTGTATATAAGAGAAAAGGACAAGTACTCCTTCTCAGGCCGTAAATAACGCTGGAAAACAGTCTGACACATCATCATGAAAAAGAAAAAAAGAATAAGACTTTGGTGCAAGAACAGCGGTTTCTTACAATGAATTAGAGTGAACCACATAAAGTAACATCAGATAAGCATATAGATATCTCACAGTTCTTTGTCCAGGGATAATTTTTGAGACACTAGCTAGCTTCAATTTTCTTTCTTCGCCTCTCGACAACCAGATCAAAAATGTTTCGTCCTGTAAAATTTACAAAGTAAATATTAATGCATATAATGTTTAAAGACTTCCTAGTGGCTACAACTTAGAGAACCATACTTCTACAAAATAACCTAACAGAGTTAAGTATGCAATGACAGCAAGCCAATTTTCTGAGAGACAGATAAAGTGCTGCATAAAGCACGCGGATACTTGTGCATACATGCTTTATCTGTATACAATCCCTTTCGTACAATGAGTGAAGAATGATGTGCAGATGCAAGTATACAAAAATTAACAACAATCGGTAATAGCCTACACCTAACGAATGAAGTTTCTTAGTTCTTGATAGTCTTACAGGCCAAGAACTAAATTTTATTTTTTTTGCTTGTAAGCAGTAACGTTGTGTTTGAGGACTGTAATCAATCCCAATTAGCTACTAGAAATCTCCTAGTAGGTTTTTTATTTGTAAATAATCTAAACCCAGGTTCCATTTTAATGTTCCAAGTATGTTGCAGCTTAAGTTCCAAAGACCTGCTTGAGCAATATCTTCTCGAATAGCTCACTACTAGAAGTTCTCCTTACAGGCAAAAGAGATCTGAATTTCTTCTCTATTTCCTCCTTTTTAATTTTTATGCTTTCTTGTAAGAGGTAATCAATATATCATAGATCACAAATTACCAACAAATACCCTTAAAAGCGATGCTAAAACTCAGGATACTGTATACATTTTTTGTATCATTTATTTATTAGTGATGCCTGGCTAGTAAAGTGGGTGAGAGACATAACAACAGACTCGTCCAACCTATCTAATGGGCTAAGTACCCGTCATGGTAATTTGTTTATATGTCTACTAACAGAAAGGATATGGAGATTATCTGCGCGTTGACCAGTTGGTGCTCATTGAATACCTCCCTCTTTCGACGGTTATTCAGGAGTTCCAGAAAGTAAACATGATTCAAGGAATTGAACAGTAGATATAATTATCTGATACAAGATATAATACAAAGTAACAATTGTTAATATACCACTTCTGACAGTTCCATACAGTGACATACATAAATAAGGCATGCACTATTAAACAAAAAGATAAGCTATCAAACATGGCTTACAATGGAAAGTCTGAATGGGCAAAACTTCGGCTTCCCTTTGCGACCATATTTGAGAAGTTGTGCACCCTTTTTTAACGTAGTTAATGCCTGTAGAAGGTTAAACATCCCATTACCAAAACATAATGTCAATTAAGAAAAAGGTGGTACATTATTATTGTAATGCACATAAATACTCGATTAATCCTGAGCTATTGTTGGGAACACAAAGGCAATACACATAAATAGCACACTTTGCTCTAAGAAAAAAAATGTTTAATTTGGAGCAAGATAGAAGCACCCGAATATTTATAAATAAGCTCAGTAAACAAGTATTGTGTTTGCATATCTGATATCGTACTTCTTGTTTTAGTATATACTAAATGTTTTTTAATGATAAAAAGCTCAACAAGAAATACATCCATCAAGACTAGCAAATAAATAATAGAATTCTGATCCAAAATAAAAAGCTGATTAAACCCACTTATCAACTGCAATCGAACAAGGTTCAACAAACTCCATATGATCCAAAATAAGGAAAACTCCACTGTCAACATATTTAAAGAATTCTGACGCACTAGCTAGGAAGAGTGACCAAGATGGAAATGGAGCATTATAACACATGCATGAAACATTGTGTTGAAGGCCTTTTACATGGAAAACAACGGTAGTCACAATTGTATAGCTCCTAGCAACCTTCGGATTCATAACAGCACTTGGAAGAAATAAGTGTGATCTACATTAATCCCGCACGTTAATTTAACCACCAGCCCAAGACCAAATTGGTTATGATCGGAAGAATTAGCAATTTCAATAGAAATCAAGACCCACCTACTAGGTTAATTTGCACACTCTCCACTTCCTTTTACAGACTCCTTATGATCACAAACACTAACTTTGACCTATCATTTTTAATAACCAAGCATTTAAAACCTTCCAACATTTGTGTCAGAAACAGATGTCTCCACTACTACTTAATGTTCTCGACACAAACTCCATTTTTGATCTCATAAAATCCTTTAGAATGTTAGCGTCATACACCTGAACTAAAATTTCACTTATTTAATCTTCACGTCATATGTCAATCTTGCCATTTTCAGTTTTACTTCCTGCCATGCTCAAATATGAACAAATGTGCACGGAAAATCATAATAACCAACTGATTACCAATCGTCTTAAACAGCAATCAGAATCAAGCACTTCCACTAATTTCAAGGAATCTCGAAGATCATTGCAGCACCAAAAATAAAAAAAAAACAGAAACAATTTTGTCAACTAAGTGCAAAATCCCTCCTAAACTCCCAATTTTTTTCTCTGATCACATCCATGGATAATTTTCCTAAACTAGACTAATTTCACATAACCTAAGATCTAGTTCATCAGAGTACACAACAAAAAATGTAAAATTGGCACAAATCACTAAAAAAAAAGAAATTCCTATAAAAATTTATTTAAGAAAAAAAAAAACCTGTTCATTATCTCGCTCAGCATTCCCGTTAGTAGCAAGATCTGCCATTCCATGTGAAAAGCTTCAAAAATACTACCACCCGCATCGATCTTTGTAAACCTGCTCCAGTCATCATAGATGACAAAATTGTTTATGAATTACCATCAATTTTCAACGACTACCCTATTACCTCATAAACTTAATCTCAAATTTCAGATCTATATGCGGTTTCCAGTAATCTTCGACGGTCTGAGTTGAAACGACAACCTAAAATTCTACTTATGAAGTCTTTGAAAGAGTCGTGGTTATAAGTTAGAATAAGTTTGAAAGAGAGAGTTGAAATAAAAGGGAAAGTGATATAGCCGTCAAAAAAGACTGAGACAGGGAAATGTGGTTTTCCGACAAGAGAAGGTAGATATTTGGAAGAGTCAGATACGGGTTTTGTGAGAGGAGATTTAGGAGTGGAAAATAAACGGCTCCGTTGTCGGAAAACCAGGGTAAAGAAGAATCCGTTTAGACAGAAAGAGAGAGAAAGTAATAAAGAGAGAGAGAGAGATGGAGTTTGAGATTTAAGTTTGTTGGTCGCGTCCGAGTAAGTACAAGTCAAAGATGGGCAAAAAAAACATGAAATACCTGACTTGATAATATGAGATTAAAAGCAAGTAATTATATACCAGACCAGAGCACTACTTTTGCTTTTATTTTCTTCATTTCTCTACAGCAAATCGGATGTGAAACAGTAACAACTCCCAAATTAGCCTATAACTTCAATCTTGGTATAGAGGCGGCATGATTTAGTATAGGGGCGGCATTCTAATAGGACAAAAAGGGTCATTACATGATCATTCAAGGTGTCCCTTATAATAAAAAACTGGAAATGACAAATTAACCCTCATTATTGATAACCTAGTTTAGTGATGATAATCAAGTTTAGTGTTAATGATTAATTTCACTTATATTAACTCAAAATCAAAACCAAAATCAGATTTTTAGAGTTAAAAAAAAAAAATTAGAGGAGAAGGTCAATCTCAATCAATTGAAGAAATTAACCAATAAAATGAAGAACCAGGACCTGAACATGACCGGATATACTTCTAAATTAGTCCCAACTAGCTTTTTGTTGCTCAAAGTTATCTAAAGTACGTAAAAAATTCAATTTATTTACATTTTCAGAGCTAATTACGATTGGAATTTTGCTCATAACCAATCAGAATCGAAGTTACGGTTCGTAAAAGATGAACTACCAACCGTAACTGGTTAAATTTGAAGAAAACCCAATCGTAAAATCAGTTACGGTTGGAAACTAAATGCTCGATACCAACCGTAACTCAGTTACGGTTGGTAACCAAATGCTCGATACCAACCGTAACTGAGTTACGGGTCGTAAACTAAAATAGTTACCAACAGTAACTGAAGAAAATTCTCAGATATAAGAACATACGGTTGGTAATTGAACTATTACCAACCGTATTAACATCAAAATCTCCAGTTACGGTTAGTAATTGAGTTAAAATTAACCGTAACTCGCATAAACCCAGAAATTTCAATTTCAATTTTCATACAAAACCCTAATTTTTGATACAAAATTAACTTAAATCCAACACGATAAACTAAACCCTAACTGGGTTTTTCCAAACATTTTTCAAATCGCCGATTAATCGAAGACGATGAAATTTTCAGTTTTAATGGAGGTTACGGTTGATGGAGGAGAAGAGAAGATGAAGAAGAAGATGAAAAAAAAAAACTGATTTGATTTTTTCTGATGCATTAGGTTTAAAAAAAATTGATTTGATTTTGGTTGATTTAAGATGAAAAGGGTAATCTAGTCAATTTACATCCCCTTTAGGACATCCCCTAACCAACTAAAGGGACATTACTATCACAGTGTCGCCCCTCTACTAAGCCATGCCGCCCCTATACCAAGATTGTATAACTTGGCTCATTATGAGAGTAGTTACTTCATCGAACTTGACTCTTGCATTCGAAATACGCCACCATGTTTGTTGGGTCTGACCCGTGATCCAAGTTTAAATCTAATATTTGATGATACATTCCCCTGACAGGAAAGATAAACCCTTGGTTAATGGTTGTTTTTTATGTTGTTGTGATAGAAAGACTACTGCCCATCTTGTATTTCATTGTCATTTTGCTTATTCGGTTTGGCAGTATTTTAATTATGTCGAAAACTAAACTTAATTGGGTAATGCCTAATTGCATTCACTTACTTATCAAAGGGTGGAGAGTGAAAAATCTGTCTACTTCAGGTAAAAGTCTATGGCATGTGCTGCAGGCAGCTATTTGTTGATGTGTTTGGAATTGCCGGAACGACATCATTTAACAAAGGGACAACGAGCTTTACGAATCTTATCGAAGACATAAAAACTTTAATTTTCTTCTGGTGTAAAAACTTTGACTCTAAGACTGGGGTCTCTCTTGATCAAGTAATTGCTAACTCAAATTTTATTTTATTTTTGTAACTTAGGATTCATGTTTGTTCTTAGGTTATTTCAATGATGTTTTAGGTTATGTCGAGTTAGGGGTGAGCCTGTCCCTTTGGGTTACTTCCCTTCTCCTCTTCCCGCTTACTCTTCGTAAGCTTTTCAATATATATCTCTTGCTGAGTAAAACAAAATATGATACGTTCTTCGTTTAAGACTCTACATTCCTACAAAAAAAAAACACAATTCGTATAACACCACCATCTATCCCTTTGAAAATCGATCGCTACAAGTTAATGGTTGAAATTAAGATCGGTAGATGGTGAGGTTTGGTATTCGTATAACACCACCATATATCCCTTTGAAAATCAGTCCTTAAAAGTTAATGGCTAAAATTAAGATCGGTAGAGGGTGAGGTTTGGTATCTTGGATCATTATCATTTTTGGTAGAAATATAGAGTCTTATAAAATGAACGGAAAATGGGTCATTTGTCCAAATATTTTTAAAACCTGGTTCAAATGGACGAGTAAAAATTAATATGGGTGAAATGTACAAAAAAAAAATAGCAAGGATGAAACTGGATTCATCCTGACTTAAACTTAAAAAATAGCAAGGATGAAACTGGATGCATCCTGATGTAAATTAAAAAAAAGAAAAAGTATTTGAAAATGGATAGGATGAAACTGTTTACATCCTGGCTATTTTTGTATTTTTGTCCATTTAAACAATATCAAAATCTAGATGTCTTTTTCACCCAGGATTTGTTGATTTTGGTCTTTTTAACCAATTTTGTGTAAAATGAATGTATCATCAAAATATAAGATTTAGATTTACTGTCGTTTGAGTTTTGTAGAAAATGTCGCAGATCATATATGATAGTGTGCATAAAAGAATGTCCACGAATCCTCCCTCATGAATATTTGGTAATCAATATTACCATTACGAGACTTACAACTTATAAGGAGTTTTACTATTATATTCCTACTAGGATATGACCCGTGCCGTAACGGCACGGGGCTATGAGTTATTTTGTGTTGGTTAGATATTTTTTTCATTGTGAGATTACCAAGAGCTGAGCGTGGGAAACTTGGGGGAACTGTGATCTTTCTCAAATTGAATTCGAAGCGTTGATTGATATTATTAACATCAACCGGATCGGTTTCTTGTTAAATGACGATTAGGATGTCCACATGGATGTACACTGACATATATACAGCAGAAAAGTATTTTTTTGGTGATTAAGAAATCCAATGTAAGTGTGTACACTCAGATCTGCACCCATTTTCATTTATGGTAATTGAGATAACCATCCATTCATAGTTATTGCAAATAACACTAACAAACTTGAAAACGTAATGTCCCAAGAGGGAACACGTAGAAATTCCAGGTTTGAATAAAAGTAACTTGTCGATAACATTCCAAATTACAAATGCAATTCAGTCATCATTCAAATAGATTGTCATTTTATGCTATTAATAAAAAAAAATCGAAATTCAAAAAGTTGAATCTGAATTGGGAAGCTTTCTTTCATATCCTTAAAAAGTGTTATATCTACATTAATTTTTGGAACCACTTGACGGTTTTAAAATACGAATATTGACTTTGTGCTTGTATCAATGTATAATTGGCATGGTTACACATTAGTAATACTCGAACACATGGTAAAAAAAAATTAATCGGTTGGGTTAATATAATTTACGATTATCATTTTACGGCCATTAAACGTCATCATTCCCTACAATATTCTAGGTTTGAGAGAAAAACTAACAAAAATTATCTGAATCAACCAAAACAACAGAGAACCATACCTTGAGAATAGAGTTGTGCAAAGGATGAATAGAGTTGTTAATTTTGAATAAAAGAAACCGTTTGACATTAAATGGGAGGAATAACTCCCAAATAAATGAAATTAAAAATCTAAATTCATTGTCATAAGTAAAATTAATTTAGAATAAAAGAAACGGTTTGACATTAAATGTGAGGAATAACTCCCAAATAAATGACATTAAAAATCTAAATTCATTGTCTTAAGTAAAATTAATTTAGAATAAAAGAAACGGTTTGACATTAAATGGGATGAATAACAATGACATTAAAAAACTAAATTCATTGTCTTATGCATGAGGAATAACTTAGATACGTGCTTCAATCTGGACCGTACGTCCTTTATGTGTAACTGTACATCTCCGTCCAAATAAAAAAAAGCATTGTCTCTTATAATATAAATATTTGATCAGTACCTTTTGACTGCATAAATGACATACCTTGAGAATAGGGTTGTGCAAAGGACGAATAGAGTTGTTAATTTTGAATAAAAGAAACCGTTTGACATTATATGGGAGGAATAACTCCCAAATAAATGAAATTAAAAATCTAAATTCATTGTCATAAGTAAAATTAATTTTGAATAAAAGAAACGGTTTGACATTAAATGGGAGGAATAACTCCCAAATAAATGACATTAAAAATCTAAATTCATTGTCTTAAGTAAAATTAATTTAGAATAAAAGAAAAAAATCTAGTTTGACATTAAATGTGATGAATAACAATGACATTAAAAAACTAAATTCATTGTCTTATGCATGAGGAATTTAAGATAAACAAATACTACTTTGTAAACCATCAAAAGGTTATATGAAGAAATGTAATTTCAAGTTTCACATGATACAAAAATTAAGAAGAATAACATATATACATACATAATCAAGAAACTCTAATCCATTTGATATGAACATGTACAAATACGGCTCTAATCCTACAAAGAGTATGAACTCTTTAACCATTTGATAGAACATGTACACGCAATTCGGTTAAAAAATGTTATTTAAAAAATGTTATTCTGACCCAAGTTAAGTGCATAACAATGGAACCATCGTTTTCTTCGTCATTTATTTTCACTCCACGTAAATCATTTGATTTTGGCCCGAAGAATAGAGTTGTGCAAATGATGAAAAGCTAACAAAAATTAACAAAAACTAAAGAGAAAAGGTAACAAAAATCATCTCAATCAACCAACAATAGAGAATTATACCTTGAGAATAGAGTTGTGCAAAGGATGAATAGAGTTGTTAATTTAGAATAAAAGAAAAGGTTTGACATTAAATGAGAGGAATAACTCCCAAATAAATGATATTAAAAATCTAAATTCATTGTCTTTAGTAAAATTAAGACAATGTGGATTGAAAAATCTTAAATATGGATTGAAAATCTTAAATTAAGACCTTGAATAATCTGGACCCTTCTTTATATGCCTAAAATGTGGATTGAAAATCTTAAATATGTAGCTCAATACGGACCATTCTTTATATGTCGAAATGTAACCGAATAACTTAAATAGGTGCCTCAATCTGACCGTTCTTTATGTGTCCAAACCGTAGATCTCCGTCCAAATAGAAAAACACCATTGTCTCTTATAATATAG
>JAJJWW010010793.1:0-38397 GCA_023531295.1 Papaver armeniacum | reverse complement strand
AAAGAAAAGAATAGTAAATAAAATTTATCATCAATTCTAAAAAGAAAAAGAAAGAAGAAGCTAAATCCACCCTAAAATCATTTAAAACAGTAAAAACAGAGGAAAAGGCTAAGAATTAATTAATGCATCAGATTAGAAGAGATTTTCTAAAGAGCTATTGTCGAGTCATGATTAAAATTTTGATTTTTTTTTTTTGAAACGAGTCGACTCAGTAATCGCCGATCCTCGGAGCTATTGCAGGAGGATGAGGATGACCCCTATGCTTGCCAACGCGCACTCCACCAGATTACCAAGATGAAGTGATCAAGTACCAAGATGCCTTGTGATCAACTTAGTGTATAAACTAAGCTCGAACTCCACCCGATTACCAAGATGAAGTGATCAAGTACCAAGATGCCGAAGCAAAAATAATTAATCATAACCCAAAAAAAAAAAAAAAACCAATCAGCTACAAATGAAGAGGCCCGGACAGCATTTTCTTTGATAAAGATGTTTCGCTGATAGCCCAGCTAGGGCTATGTTGTTTGTTGCATAGACATGCATAATTTTTCTCCTTAACGGGGTTAGTTAGCTGATAGCTCATGTAGAGCTATTTGAATGGGCATTCAATTCATAGCTGATTGGCGATATGGAATGCAAATCTAACTTATCAGATACACGATTACCAAGATCGCATTCTCTGATGTGGGACTATTATTTTCAAGTGATAGCGGTTTTAAGGAAGTTCTAACGCTATCACAAATTGTTACGGCAATCAGAACAAGAAACCAAATCCGTTAACGCAGAAAAGAAGGAACCCGATGTCATCTTGGGCGGCTTAGTTTGACAACAAGTCTGAAAAAAAAATAAACATGTGCACAATCGAATCAAATTCTTGTGTTTTACCTGGTAGAAAATATATTAAAGTAACTTTATTTAACGTCATGTCGCCAAGGATATGTTAAAACTACCGGATTCACTTTCAGCTGAAACATTTTGTAGATTAGATAATATGGTTTGGAAGTCCGAATCATTGATTCTTGGGTAGTGGTGATGCATTCGTCTGTCCGAAAATATATCAAGACGTACGGAAGGTACAACCGTACGTACATGCATGCAATATTAAACTTGAGCATTCTTCGATCAGTCCGAGATTTTTAAACAAACTATCCTGTGTGGATGTGAACTCCAATTCTTCTGGGAATGGCATATCCAAAATTGGTCCAAGAAAAAGCATAGGAAGTGTAGTTTTCGCAAGCTAAACCCAAACTGAACCCTAAAAAGCCATCAAATCTTGTGGCTCGTAATTCGTAAATATCATCAAAACGAATCAAGTTTAACATGGCGAGTAATTTTGCATGAAGTTGCACGAGTTCTGAAGATCGAATGGTCACTGTCAACGTTGTTATTATGATGGAACTAAATTTAGCTTTGACTCTATCATGATAACAGTAATCAAACTGCACCGGTAGAATCAAACTAAAAAACCAAATTGCGATCATCTTAGTCTTAATGTGTAATGAAAATAAATCCAACTTACAAAACCAATCAGCTACGAAATGTAGAGGCCCCGTCATCAAGTCATCACATTCATCAATAGTTTAGCTGATAGCCCATGTAGGGCTATTCGCGCACACACGCATACCTCTTCACATTCATCAATGTCTAAAACTAAAAAACCAATCAGCTATGAAAAGTAAACTTTCTTTTGACTATTTTCATGCAACACCTGGATGCACTTAGCCTTTCTAATTGTGAGGATGATCAACTCATATGGCTTGGGGATAAAAAAGGGATATTTTCTGTTAAGAAAGCTTATGACGCTGCGATGGTTTTGGATACTCCTACCAATTCCTTTCCAAAGTCTAAAGTTTGGTCTAAAGCTTGGCCACAAAAGGTGGGATTTTTTCTTTGGTAAGCTTCCAACTATGGATAATTTGCATAGTCCTGCAATATGGCTCTCGACTATTCTAGTGTTTGTCAGCTGTGTTCTAACAATGTTGAGTCAGTTGATCATCTCCTTATTCATTGTCCAGTTGTGTATGGTATCTGGTGTCAGTTGGAAAAGCTACAACTTTGTAGGGTCGTAATATCGCAACAAACAAGGTTCGCGAGAATAATAAATGACAGCATCGCGAAGGAGTCGCAGAGCTAAAATAAACGACGCAATGAATAACGGACAGTGCAAAACATAAAGAAGACGTGAGACCCGGCGAGGGTTAAGAAGTGTCGCGAGAGTGAATGTTTGTGCATCTGCGACACTTCGAGACATTCCCGAAAAATAAAGGGTAGCTTAGCTGTCATCCACTATGTATTACCCTATATAAAGGGCTAAATGAGTCTGGTAAAGGGGGAGATCTCTTTGGAATTGTTGGGCAAGTCATTAGGAGAGAGAAAGTTTAAGCATGCTTTAATTTCTATGTAATTCTATTTTCCTATGTAAACATTTCATGAATTCAATCAATAAATATTCTTGATCTTACATCTTTCAATGGATTAATTAAGCAAAATCGAGTAAGGGGTGTAGTGTGGATATCCCGCTACTACATATGCGCTAGAAACAGGGAAGAGCAAATGATTGACGTAGAAATTGGAAGGAATTTGGATTGACAGAGAAAAGATTTGGAGAAGATACTCAAGAATTCATTGAAAAGAAAATGGCTAGAAGAAGAAATGTACAAGGGCAACCAACGATCAAGAAGAAGTGGGAGACTTGCCGAGAAAGGAGGAATGAAACAGAGAATCATCAAGGATGAATATGAGAAACGATGGAGAAGATCAAAACCAACCACCGATCTCCCCAAGAGCAAACGCAGCTGTGGATTATGATAGAGTAAGTGTACATACTTGAGGTCTGATTCTCAAGACGAGAGAGAAGAGGAGCAAAGCACTGTGAACAATGGACAAGGAGAGCAAGGAATGAATGGAGAAAACGAAGAAATCGCAAAGATTAGAAAGATTGAGACAAACAATACACGAAGAGAGACGCTAGAGGCAGGAGGAACGAGCAAACTTGACAAGACAAGAATCATGAATTGAGGATGGAAAATATGAGGTTGCAAAATAGGAGATCTAGAAGTAGCGTGAGATCAAGTTCAAGATCGAATAGGGAAGAAAGAATGAGAGTTTTACCAACAGAAAGTACCGAGGAAGAAACACAAAATCCGAGTATAGAGCATGGTGAGAGAAGAGGGGAAATAGAAGATCGTTATATTCCTCAACCCGAAAATCTTCAAAATGAGCTAATAGGGAAAATCAAGGAAACATGCAACTCCAAGAGCCGAATGACCCAAATTCTCAAGGGAGAATAATCTTGCACCAAAGGAGAGAAGA
This sequence comes from Papaver armeniacum, assembly GCA_023531295.1. Classification (NCBI taxonomy): domain Eukaryota; kingdom Viridiplantae; phylum Streptophyta; class Magnoliopsida; order Ranunculales; family Papaveraceae; genus Papaver; species Papaver armeniacum. The sequence continues at coordinate 35,085 of JAJJWW010010793.1, read as the reverse complement.
ATTGAGAAGAAACCGAGAGATCGAGGATGACATTGAGAGACACTACATTGAACAAGCGCGCTAGCTCGCGAGAGAGAAAGGGTAAGAGCAGAAATGGAAAATCAAGAGATGGAAGAGGCAATCCCAAGCAGAATAACCATGACAACCGCGAAAGAAGAAGGGAACAAAATCGTACCAATAGAAATATTAATGAAGAATATGAGAGGGTGCAGATGAGAGCCGAAAGACAGCCAAGAGGAGAGAACAACCGATATAATGGCGTGCGAATGGCGAAAGAACGAAGAAGAGCGTCGTAGGAAAGAAGAGGAGAAAATAACGAGCAGGAAGGTCAAGATAGGCACGAGCGAAGAAGGAGAGAAGCGAGTTAAAAGACCAAAAGAGAATCAAATTCTGAGGCAAATGAACAAATCTTAAGAGAACTGGCTGAAATGAGAGGATTACTGAATAGTAGAAGGGAAGGAGGAAGGAAACAATTGGACGAAGCCATCGCAGAAGCCGCGAAGAATCCCTTCACGCTAGAAGTACAGATGGGAGGAATACCTCCTAAGTGCAATCTACCTGCATTAACAAACATCTTCGATGGAACAACCTGCGCGGTGCAACATATCAAGGCCTATATGAGGTGTATGTTGCAAATGGGAGAATCATGATGCTATACTGTGCAAATATTTCGCGTGATCAAGCCTAATTGGAGAAGCACTAAAATGGTTTGAGGGACTACCAAGGAATACAATCACATCATTCAATCATTTACAAGCCACATTCCTGGGGAGCATACATAAGTAACAACTCTTCACGACTGTGTATTGAAGATGTATTCGGGTTGAAACAAAGGGTTGGCGAGAGCTTAAGGCAATTGACAATAAGATGGAGAACCATGTGTAGCGAAATGGCAGATTTGGTTGAGGAAAGATATCTCATCCTCTCATTTGTGAATGCTCTCTTCGCGACTAATTTGTTATACATTCAAATTTTTAGAGTCAAAAATACAATCACGATGGCGTAACCTGCGAGAGTTACGAAGAATATATCGCCTTAGAAGAAAGACAATGAAATGAATTCTTATCCAAATCGCGAACACAAACTCGAATGCCGCGAATGCAAGCTTGTTGCCTCAATTCATAAATACAGTGGCGAGCACTTCGCAAGGACAAAGAAGCTGGGAAGGCCGATGAGGGACAATGGAAGATAGTAGCCATGGGAAGCCACGACCAAGAAGAGTTTGAACGAGAAAGGAACTATTACAACCGTAACAAAGAATAATAAGATTCGTAGGCTAGATCATGTGCAAGAAACATATGGTGGACGAAGGCAAAATAACCGTGGAGGGCGAGAAGTCGCAGAATAGTATGGGAAGAGATTAAGATGCCTCCACCGAATGCTAGTGTGGAAAAGATCCGAAGCTATACTTGTGATGGAAAATGTACCAAAGACCTTGGAACGTGGAATGGAACCACCGCCGGGCGATAGAAGTCATGAGTTTTGTTCTTACCATCGCTTCCATGGGCATCAAACAAACGATTGTAGAAACATAAAGAGAATTATTCTCGTGATGATTGATCGTGGGAAGTTAAATCACTTTCTAAAGGGAGAAGAAACAGGCCGTATACATTACCACCACCACCAAGAGATGCACGTAAAAGATTTCAAATAAAGGAAAGGAAACATTTGTGATAGAAGTCGGGCAAAAACTAAAATTTGAATTGCAACTCTATCGTCCACTCCTATCGCACAATCGAAGATTTTCATGACAACGTGCTCGTGAGAGTCTTTGCGAGAGATGCCGATGACAAAGAAATAATGAGCCCTGCGAGAACGACGCAGCTAGAAAAGTGGCAAACAAGACTATTTCTTTCTCCGGATTTAAGTGCCAAAAGGAAGAGAAACACATGATAGCCCGTTGGTTGTGAAACTAGAGATTAACCCGAAACCATTGATGGAGAAGATGATGAGGCGTGCTTGTCGGGCGATCAACCAATTTTAATCGACACCTAAGTTCATGAATATTCTCTTCTACCATACTTACAAGACGATGGGAGGAAAAGATGAGGATTTGATCCCTCTACATACAAGATATATGGCTTTAATGGCACCGCAAACAAACCAAAGGGAGAGGTTCGCATGAGAATACCTCTACAAGGATTATCAACCGATATTTTATTCTCGTGTGGTTGACGTGGAATCTCCATACAATGCGCTGATTGGGAGGCCATGGCTTCATGAAATCTTGGGAGTCGCATCAACATATCATCAATGTATAAAATTTCCACATCCAAATGGCATTGGTATCATACAGGGAGATTGGAAGGAGTCGCAACAATGTCATGAAGTCGATGTAGAAATTCACAAGAAAGAAATACCAAAAGAAAAGGTTGGAAGCAAAGATGTGAGAGATGAGCAGAAAAAGAAAAATTGATGGTGGATGCTATAGAAGTAAGGACTGAACATACCTCGCATGGGGTGAATGCCTAGAGACAAAGTAATATTATGGTCATAAAGAAGCAAAGGATATGAGGAACAAAAGGCATAAGAAGTGAATAATCAACAAAAAAAAGAGAAAAAGTAGCAATTGAAGTAATGATGTGCGAGAATTTTCATGAGCCAAGAGTATATGGGAATTCAATTAAGAAAGAAAATGAAAATACAGACTTGTGCGAATACTTCGCAAACAATTATCAGCAAATGATGAAACATGAATGATTGAATGATTAAACAAATATGAATGAGTAAAAGAATGGGACGAACCTTTATGGCGTACACCCTAGTTCGCGAATAACATTTCGTAAGAGGCAAATGTAAGACCTAAAGTGCGTCATATAAGGGGGTATCTCTCAACATGGCTCGGGGGAAGGTTACACCGCTCCCGAAGCCCGAGTCATGAAAATTTGGGGCCCATGAAAGCCTATCCTGGAGAGATACCTTGGATTCCCAACTATATAAGGTTATACCCCCGGTTGGGCGACCGAGGGTCTCTTCCAAGAGTCGTTGTATGCTCAAGGCGCCGAGGTACACGGTTGAGCTGCAGTGCCCGGATGGATGAACCTACCCTGGCCATTCTTGGCAAGTCTTGGCATATGTTGCACTCGCCCAAGAAAACTCCACTTAGGGTGCGCCTCGTAACCATAAACCATATAGGTATAAGGGATAAGAGGCTGCAAACAACTCGGTTGTTGTTAAGACCGGATGGGAGGAGCTAGTCTTGTATGGTCGATGTTTCGCCTCCTTGAAGGGGCAACCGGGAGATGATAAGGGCGACACTCTCCATTAGGGGGTGTCAAAACAGACGCAAATGTCATAAGGCTATGTTTTCAAGAGAATTTAGGCTCGTCATATTTGTGCAATGATCCTGCAGAGGCAATAATACTAACGCGAGGGTAAGGCGAGATCAATGGGTCTTTACACGAAAGTGTACGGACGTCCTCCGCGATTTCGTTGCACGACGGCAATTTCATGGGGCTATGTTTTCGCCAGGATATATAGGCCTCATCATATTGTCGCAACTAAAACATCCCGCAGAGGCAAAAATACTTGGAAAATGATAAGGCAAGATCAATGGGTCTTTACATGCAAGTGTAAAGACGTCCCGCGATTTTGTCGCAATAAAAGGTGGCAGGGAAGACCTCTAATTAGGGAGGTCTAACTCTAAGACCACACAAAAATGACAAGGCAGGGTCAATGGGCCCTTACTTGAAAATGTAGGCGGCTTGCGACCTTGTCGCAATGAGAAGAGATAAAATACATTTATGAAGATAAGGCAAGGCAAGTAGAATTCTTGATTTATGAAGATACCGCGACACTCGTCGCAACAATACATTTCAATAACAATAAAATTATTATTCAACCACATGCATGATGACAACTAAAATCTTCCATCTGAAGATAAATAACAGAGGCAAGTATGGGAATGGAAAAGATGGAATATTGTTATTCATCTTCTGATGAAAGAGTTATACATCAATAATGTTAGTTAGCCGATTATATTACAAGGAAGAACTACCAAAAAGGGGAGTGAAGATTGAATTCAGGGGGGAAAAATCCAAGAAATACATTATAATAAGGATACAGAAATGTACAGATATTACAAGAGAAATCGAGAACAAAAAGAGTTATTTATTTGGCGATTCTTCTTCTTCATCTCGACTCTTCAACCCGATTATTCTCATCGCTAATTTTCTTCTTCGCAGCCTCGCTATCGAAACGTCCGAGACAGCAGATTCTCAGAACCTTTTCAAGGAGACAGGATATGAATGCAGAGGATATTGTGGTCCTTACAAACATACTCCATGCCTCCATTGCGAAAACGAACAAAGATCATTATTAAAGTTCTCCACCGTCGTTAGAAATTGTTTCTTCAACTTGGAATATCTATTCTCGCAAGGGAGAGATTCTTTGCAGTAATGTTCTTTTTCGGTTTGAGTTCTTCAATTCTCGTGGAAAATTCCCATGAGTTGTTCTTTTTTCGATTCAAGCTCTCTAATTCTAACCTCGAAGCCTCTTCTCGATTCTCGCAAATAAGTAACAACAAGTTAATAATTTACAAGCAATACTACGTAAGTAATAAGCGTAAGGTATAATAAGTAACCTTCTCTATCGATATCATATCTTTAATCAAGGAAGTATGCTCTACGTGAAGACTAACATCAACACCTAGGTTATTCCCGGCATTATCTAAAACTTTCGCAGCCCGTGCGAATTCATCATCACTATCAATAACGAGAAGAGAACGAACTTGCTCTTCTCGCCGCTTAAGCATGGTATTCTGATGAAGGAGTTCATCTCGTTCAACTTGCACATCAAGAAGAGATTTGTGGAATTCGGCTAATGCCCGTGCACCTCTGTTAGTAATGCGATCGTTCTCATCTATGAGATTACTAATTTTCTTCCTTAAAGTCTTGATTTTCTCTAATCAAGGTACATTCGTTTAAAGCGATTAGTTAAATTTAAACTAGATCTCGTGTTCGATCTCCAAGAGATGATATTTGGATTGAAGATCCTTTAATGAAAGGAGGTTAGTTTTATCTGAGGAACTACTTAGAAATTGATTGAGGTGAGCGAGAAGAAGATCATTATCCATAGGTTCAGAAATGTATGGAGAAGAATAGCCTCATCTGAGAGATTATATACATCTCGCGAAGGTAATAAGTTAGGCAAGAATATGCAACCGATAAAATAGAAATGATAAAAGGAAGTAAAATCTTATACCATAAAGTTGTTGATTAGCGTTCAAGAGTGGACACCCTATCCCTTTGGGAGTCAAGTTCGGTATTTAACTTTTGAATTCTCTCGTCTTTATCGCGAGATGACGCAGTTTCAGTATCTAATTCTTGAATCTTCTTGCTCAATTGCAAATTCTTCTTTTCAAGATTGTTGCGTCTTCTCTCGAGATCTGAGGCAACTACAAAAGAAGTTCTTCCAACCTATAAAAGAAGATAGAAAAATCATTAATATATATATATATATTTAAAAATTTAAAATTAACAGGGAAATACGACTGCATACGTACCAAAGATCCAAGTGCATTCAAGAAGTCGTGAGACACAATTCTAGAGGCTCCATTGAAAGAATTATTGCCCTCTAATAAAGTAGCATTACACATGTTTTGAGAGCCCCGCAAAGAGAAGCTAGGGAGCATCTCCCATTCCTTGGAAACAGTCTCGAGAAGATGCTAGATAACCGATCCATAGAAGAACCGGTCGACGAAATCTTCTTGGCGAGAGAAGGATTCGAGTCATGGTTATCCTCGTCGAAGATTCAGAGGTTGAGCTAAGGCGAGAAGAAGATTGGACCTTTCGCTTCTTAGTTAATGGAGCGAAGATTTACCCTTGCGAACGATAGCTTTTTTACCCTTACTTTTAATCTTCGCGCTATAGCTTCTTCACCGAAACCTTCGCATACTGCTTAAAGATAAGAAACAGAGGCAACAATATTGTTTCAAATAACAAAGGAAATGTTTCTTACTTCACCGTAAGCGATCGAAGTATGGTCGAGTACTCTCCAACGGATTATCCTTGTACTTTCTTCTCAATTTGGCGATCCGAGAAATTTTACAAATTCAACATATATAAAAAGAAAGTTACAAAGGCAAGATTTAAAATGGGAAACATACCTCATCATCCGCTTTATCGTGCCATTTGAATTCCCAAGGATGATACCCTCGCGAGATTCGCAGGAAGAACGTGCGAGCCCGCGATATAAGGGCCATTTAAAATCAAGGTACAACCCACCACTTCTCATCTTTGGAGTGGCGAGGAGTAGATTATTGCCGGTGCCAATCAATATCCCGCATGAGCAATTTATCCTCGTGGATATTATCCTTCTTTTTCGTGCGAATGCCCCAATGAGATTTCGCATTAATCATCTTTATCATCGAATAGTTTTCAAAAAGCTCTCACAAGCAGTACTTCTCGCCAGCCTATTTCCAAGTCTCATAAATCGGGGTGCCTAACAAGAGAGGGTATAAAGATCCTTTGCTAGCACCACGATTCGCGAACTCAAGCATGAGGCGAATGCAATCGCCACTCAATTGATAAACAGCCCGAGAGAATTTTTCATGGGCCAAGATTTCATAAAATAAAGGCATCTCAGGGTTGTACAAGGGAATGGGAAGTCCCGCGAGAAGCTGACCTAGCAAGACTATAATCTTTTGATCATCACATTGATGATCAGAAAACAACTTTGCAGAAAGGATAGATGAAGGTTCTTGATCAGGAATGGTTGATAGAGTAAAACCCTTTTCGAGCAACTTCTATTGAACTTCATCAAAAGAAGCTTTGTATGCACGACTAATGGAAGCCATTATCAGTATGGGAATGGATGGGAGGTTAAAGGTTAGGATCAGCGCTAGAAAGGATGAAGAATAGATTTGCAGTAGCAGGAGCGCAAATTGCGGAAGGAGAGGATCAAAGAAAAGTTGCAGAGAGAAACTAAAGGATGAAAAGGAGGGGAAAAGAAAAATATATATAGGGAAAAAGATCCTCGAGAAAAACGAGGTCATTTAATGCGAAGAGACATGAATGGTCAAGAATAAGCGGTTGAAAGAGACGTGTCAAGAAAAGACATTAATAATCAAAATCCGTGTAAAAGTACAAAACTGAAACAGATAAAGATAAGCAGTCGCGAAACAATATTGAAGAAATCTCATGATACTCTTCCTCGCAGAGAAATATGAGGAGAGATAGAGACGATACTTCGATATATCTCAAAGAAGCTTCTAACTTTGCAAAAGAATAGAGGCAAGTACGTACTTTTCAAGGAAAGTATTCTTTTGCTCGTTCCTTCATCAACAAAAATCAAAGATCGCTACCACAATAGATTTTTCCTTAAAGATCGCTTGTCAAGCAATATTCAAGGAAAAAGAGGCAAGATGTAGGGTCATAATATCGCAACAAACAAGGTTCGCGAGAATAATAAATGACAGCATCGCGAAGGAGTCGCAGGAGCTAAAATAAACGACGCAATGAATAACGACAGGCAAAACATAAAGAAGACGTGAGACCTGGCGAGGGTTAAGAAGTGTCGCGAGAGTGAATGTTTGTGCATCTGCGACACTTCGCGAGACATTCCCGAAAATAAAGGGTAGCTTAGCTGTCATCCACTATGTATTACCCTATATAAAGGGCTAAATGAGTCTGTAAAGGGGGAGATCTCTTTGGAATTGTTGGGCAAGTCATTAGGAGAGAGAAAGTTTAAGCATGCTTTAATTTCTAAGTGTAATTCTATTTTCCTATGTAAACATTTCATGAATTCAATCAATAAATATTCTTGATCTTACATCTTTCAATGGATTAATTAAGCAAAATCGAGTAAGGGGTGTAGTGTGGGATATCCTGCTACTACAAACTTAATGGAGCAAGGCAAGCAACTTCGGAGGAGACTCCCGGCAGCAATCATGTGGGTCGTATGGCTTGCTAGAAATTCTAAAATCTTTAATTTAAAAGAGATAAAGGTTCCATATATCATCAGGGATATTAAAATTCAAGCTTTTTCGCTGGGATTTTAGTGACCGGAATGCAAAAATAATAAACCAAAACTAAAAACCAAATCAGCAATGGCTGGAGAGGCCCGAGGTTGCTAATATCAATGCAAGTAGGTTGGCTGATAGCCCATGTAGGACTATTGGTGGGCATCCAAACCATCACTGATTGGCGATTATTTCTGCCATTCTGATCACTTGTATAGAAATTCCTCGGAATCCCCTTGTCCAATGTGGGACTATTTTTAATCTTAACATTACTTTGAAATCGTATAAGGGTTTGATTTAAAAGTAACAACCAAAAATAACTACAGTTTTTAACGGTGGTCACTGTATGCAAGATAATATGATGCAGGGCATTTGTAATTTTGTTGGGAGATTGGCCAGGTTGTTCATGAACGATGGTCGAATTTTTTCACTGTTGCTAGTGCTTCTTGACTCCAATTCTTCTTGCACTTTTGTGGAATACGCAAGATAGCATGAGCTCTACAGGCTGTATACTTTTGTACTTGGTGCTACAATTCGTATTCTTACTGACACGAGCTGATCATCTACCTCAGAGGTTATTATTTCCTTGACTTATTAACCTTATTCAGTTTTTGCCCATTTACTTCTCCTTCTTCTTGGTCGATATTCTGTTTGTCCTACATGCTTTATCAAGTACAAAGCAGTTTCGATGTATCATTGCAGTTGCAATGGAGGACGGTGATAAGAATCTGTATGTGCTCTTCAATTTCTCCTTTAGTAGTTATGTTTTGATTTTGCAACTGTTTTACTAAAAAATTTCAAGTCTATATCTGATTTTGTTATCTTGAATTTGTTACGTATAACCTTGATATACAACTCAGAACTTACATGCTAAATTCTTATTCGCAACAGTTGTACATAGTTGGTATTTAAGCGTTCTTCTCCATGACTCAGTTAACACATACTTTAATTTGATGTAAAAGTCAGAACATGGTAATGTAGGAATCATATTTAAAATTGGCAGATATAAAAATCTTGTTATGAAATAGATTTTGGTTGAACCCCATGAACTTATGTAGATGATGGACTGATTGAAATATCTGGATGCAGATCGAATGAATACTATTCAAGAATAGTATACTGGATGAGTTAAGATTGTCATTCATTTACTTAAGAGATGGAAGGAAACATAAATATGTCATTTGAATGCTTTCGTAGGAAACTCGTTCATGGCTCCGACGATACCCATGGTTTGCTTACGTACCTACAATTTAGAACTGTCTTCTTGAATTTCTCTTTGAGATCAGTCATATATTCGCTCTTGGTAACTCTAAAAAGTAGTAGGCAGCAGCTTGTACACTGTTGAGAAGATAAATGTCGCTAGACAATCTTCAACTGGTTTTCTCAGATTTTATTTCAAATTGATTATCTCAGAACAACACCGAGATATTTAAAAGCTCACTGCACTCTTTAGGGTTGGCCTAGAGGTACAAAACGTACACACTTCAGCCACCTGTCAGTTACACTCACACGCTCAACTCACACATGCTCTTACACAAACATTTCACACACTCAAAACACACTTACACACTTACACTCTGATATGCTAACACCCCCCGCAAGATCAGGGTTTGGAGAAACCAATGACACTGAGCTTGAGCCGCAAAGACAGAAACGAGTTGTGGAGAGTGCCTTAGTAAAAATGTCAGCTAGTTGATCTTGAGTAGAGAGAAAACGAACATCTAAGGCCTTGGCAGAATAAGTTCTCTCACATAATGAAATGCTATTTCTATATGCTTCATTCTGTTGTGAAAGATAGGATTTGCTGTGAGATAGGTAGCTCCCATGTTGTCACACCACAAAACTGGTACTCTGGGCAGTGAGAAGTGTAGCTCAGTAAGAAGAGATTGAACCCACACAATTTCAGAAGTAGCATCAGCGAGAGCACGGTATTCAACTCGTACTTGATCTAGAGACAGTCGCTTTTTCTAGAACACCAGAAATCGATTTGGACCTAGAAAAATAGCCATACCACCAATGTTGATCGTCTATCTGGACATATCACTGCAGCCCAATCAAAGATCTCGAGTATGCCTATAATTGCAAGTCTTTGTTGCTCTTTTAAATTGCAGACCAAAAGAAACAGTGCCATTTAAGTAGCTTAAAATTCTCTTGACAACAGACCAGTGTTCATTGGTAGGGAGTTGCATATGTTGACAAGCTTTGTTAATAGCAAATGCAATGTCGAGTCTCAGTGACCGTAGCATACTTGCAGGGCACCCACTCGTACTTCTATATAAAACAGATCCTCAAATGGTGTAGTGTCACCAAGACATTTGGATGATAGTATAGGTGTAGAAGTTGGTTTGGCAAGATTCATTTTAGTTTTGATAAGCAAATTGGTAATGTATTGCTCTTGAGATAAGAAGATACCCGCTAGAGTTAGTTGTTGCTTGAATGCCCAAGAAAAAATGAAGAGATCCCAAGTCTTTGATAGCAAATTCTTGACCAAGAGCAGCAATGAGATTGTCAATGTCCTTAGTGGAACCGCGCCAAAGGACTAAAATATCATCCACATAAATGAGAATGTAAAGTGCGAGAATGATTGGTGACCCTGTAGAAGAGAGAAGTATCTCATTTTGGAAGGTAGAAAGCCCCGAGAACACAAGAACTTGCTTAATCTCTCAAACCAAGCTCTAGGAGCCTGTTTTAGACCATATAAAGACCTTTGAAGTTTACAAACATGATTGGGAAGAATCTTATCTCGCATATCCAGTGGTTGAACCATAAAAACTTCCTCGCTTAAATGTCCATGTAAGAATGCATTCTTCACATCAAGTTGTCTCACCTCCGCCTCTTGTAGAGAGAAATAGAGAGAATGATTCTAATGGTTTGTGGGTTTGACCACCGGATCGAAAGTGTCTTGATAGTCAATACCTTCCACTTGGTTATATCCTTTAGCCACTAATTTGGCTTTGTATCTCTATAGAACCATCCGCTCTTCTTTTATTCTCGAAAATCCATTTACAACCAATCACATTTTGACCATCACAGCAAGTACTAACCTCCAAGTGCCATTTTGAAGTAAAGCAAGAATCTCTTCATCCATTGCAGCTCTCTCCATCCTGGGATCTTTACAGGCCTCAGTATAGCAAGTGGGTACAGTTATGTCCTCACACACACTTTGAACTTCAGAAGCAAATACTCTTGGTTTTGGTTTAGAAATCCCCATTTTACCTCTTGTCTGCATTGGATGAGCATTAATAATAGATGGAGATGTTGCGGGAGAGAGGCAACAAGGTGTGCAACAGCAGTTAAGGCAGGTGCAGCAGTGGATGATGAAACATCAACCTCATTGGAGATCTGTACTGGTTGTGATGAAGTAGTACTGATAGGTATAACAGATGGTGTGACAGAAACAGATGTAGAAGTACCAGAAGAAGGAAGTAAAGAAGCATATGGAAATACATTATCATCAAACCTCACATCCCTTGAAATGATGATCTTATTGGTACTTGGGTTGAAACACCTATAGCCTTTATGCATTACACTGTATCCAAGAAAGATACATTGCACAGATCTTGGTTCTAACTTGTGATGATTGAATTTTCTTAGGCATGGATAGCAGGCAGAACCAAATGTGTGTAAGAAAAGATAATCAGGTTTCACATTGAATAAGCATTCTAAAGGTGATAGTTGGTCCAAATTTGGTGTAGGCAATCTGTTAATCAAGTAATTGGAAGTTTCAAATGCATAAGACCAAAAAGATATTGGCAGGGAAGCATGATGTAATAGGGCCAAACCAGTTTCTACAATATGCCTATGTTTTCTCTCAGCTGTGCCATTTTGAGCATGAGCATGAGGACAAGAAACTCTATGTCCTATGCCACAAGAGTCCAAGTAAGTGGACACATTTCTGTATTCACCACCCCAATCAGATTGAATAAATTTGATTCTTCTATTAAGATGATTCTCAACAAGATTTTTGAACTTAACAAATGTTGGTAGAACTTCAGATTTATAAGCTATAGGGTACAGCCATGTGAACCTACTGAAAGAATCTATGAAGGAAACATAATATTTGTAACCATTAATCGAACACAGTGGTGACACCCATACATTTGAATAAACTATATCTAAAGGACCATAAACATTATTAGAGCTTGTACCAGTAGGATAAGGCACAGCATGACTTTTGGCTGTCTGACAGGATGAGCAAAGTGTTGAAGTCAAATGAGTGTCAATAACTTCATTCACTGATGAGAGAATATGCTTGAGGGTTTTGTAAGCTGGATGTCCAAGTTTATTGTGCCATTGAGCTGAAGAAGATAAACCAGATGAAAGAGCCTCTTTTAAGTTGTGCGCTTGTAAACTCCATGTGATATAGACCATCTCTAACAGGACCATGAAGCGTAACTTTGTGGGTAACCGATCCTTGATAAGAAACTTGTCGAGTAGAATTCAAAATAACAGCTTATTCTCCTTAGTAAATTGAAGAACCGAGATTAAATTCTTGGTTATAGAGGGTACATGAAGCACATTTGAAATGGTTAACTTAACAGATTCATTTTGTAAAGTAGAAGAACCAAGATGAGTTATATGCAAACCTGATCCATTTCCAACTCGACTTGATCGAAAGACCTTGGTATTCGGAGTGAAGATTGAGATTGGATAGATCATGGGTGATGTGATGTGTAGCACCGAATCGTACCCATCCGTAAAGAAGAAGAAGATGCAAAGTCATCATTATAAGCAGCAAAGGCTTCTGGTTCAAGACACCAATAATCATCATAATAATCACCATAAGAATCATTAGAAGTATAATAAGCTTGCATTGAATAGTCACTTGGTACATATCTATATCTGCATTCTGGAGCTAGATGACCATTTTTCTTGCAAAGTTGACATTTGGATGAGAATAGTTGTATCTTGGAGGATAAAAGTTAGAGGTATCATGTCTCCACCTCTCGCCTCCATTTCTTCCACCTCTCAAACCTCCTCCAAATTACCAAAGATTCATGTTGCCTCTAAAACCAGAATTACTAGCTCTCACCATAGTTTCCACCATTCCTTTGACTTGGATAATTTGACCAGGATGGGGTACCACCATAAGATTGATTAGAGTAATGTGGATAATCATTGTGTGGAGAGGTATTGTGTGAATAAACATTGGAGCTAGAGAATTGTTGATCGGAAGAATTAGGTCCTGAGTTAAACTGTTGTTGAGTAACATTTGCAGAAGCAGTGGTGAGATCTATGTTGGAGTCCGCATTAACTCTAGCTTCCTCAGATAATAGTAAACCTAAGAGCTCAGATGAAGTAATTAAGTTTTCATTCTTCAATTGTTGAGTACAAATTGAAGTTTTAAAAGCATTGAACTCAGAGGGTAAACCATGTAAAATATGAATCACTAAATCTTCATCAGAAATAGATCGATCAATTTGAGCTAATTGATTAGAGATGGAACGAGCTTTATTAAAGTAAACTAGCATTGAATCCGAGCTTTTCTTTAATCCAATTAGATCAGTTTTGAGTTGTAAGAGACGAGATTTAGTAGTAGAGTTATAGTTTTGTTCTAACCGATTCCAGATCTCATGAGAATAAGTGCAATCTATGACTTGAGAGTGTATTTCTTCAGTACAAGCAGTGAATAACCATGATAAAAAAGCAGAATCTTGATTCACCCAATAATCATATTCAGGATTAAACACAAAGTCATTTTCAGGATCATTATCAACAAAATCAGAAGCACTTACAATAGCAACACCAGCAGGAGAAGTTTTGCGAACATACTTTGTTGGACAATGAAGTGAACCATTCACAAATCGAAGAAGATTGTAGCTGCGTAGTAGCGGAGCAATCTGAGATTTCCATAGAGAATAATTTGTAGCTGTTAATTTTGATGGAGGTTTGAAAGTTAAGGAGATGTGTTTATCAGATGTTGCCATGGAAAAGAAGTTGGTAAGATGTGATTTGATTTGATTTTGAAATTAGGTTGAGAATTCGGTATCTGATACCATGTTGAGAAGATAAATGTCGCTAGACAATCTTCAACTGGTTTTCTCAGATTTTATTTCAAATTGATTATCTCAGAACAACACCTGAGATATTTAAAAGCTCACATGGACACATTCTTCGGGTTGGCTTTACATAACGTACACACTTCACCACTGTCGTCGCTTACACTCACACGCTCAACTCACACATGCTCTTACACAAACATTTCACACACTCAAAACACACTTACACACTTACACTCTGATATGCTAACATACACAATTGGCTGGAGTTGGTTGCAGTTCGCACAGTGATTGGAATTCAATTGTAGCTGTTTGCTTTCGTTCTTGAAAGAAAACCATCTAAAACTAAAAACCAATCAGCTATGAATGTAGAGGCCCCCTCTCGAACTAGACACATCAACATATCAACATATCATCCTAAATGTCGCATGTGTTTGTCTTTTGAAATTTTGCTTTGCCGACAATTTTTCTAAATCAAGTTTGTTTATTTACACGTGTCGATTCTTCTTCTTTTTACCTACTCAAACTGCTCATAACCTATTCATCTCTTTCGTCTATTTATTGATTCACGAAGAAAATAACCTTTTTCTTCTCTTCTTTCCATCTTTGAAATTATCTTTCTTCTACCGCTCCCTCCTCGCTGCTATCATTCCATTATCATTGTTGTTATTCTATCACTGCTGTTTTCATGGATCCCAATTCAAAGTTTGTTTTTTTCTTTCCCAAATTTGTCCTTTTATCTTCTGATGATCACTGATTATAATTGTTATCTTTTTAATTAACCCCATTCCCATACTTTTTCAGGAAAAATTCTTCTGTAAGTGCTCTCAGGATAACTGTTGAAAACCCTAAATCTTCTTCAGATGACAAGAATATAGCATCTCATAAGAGGAAAGCTTCGCACAACAAAAAATTAAGAAACACCCAAATTTTTATTAAACAATATTGTTGCCTCTATTTCTTATCTACTTTGTTTTCACAGACTTCCGATTGTGAGATGGGTGATGGCAAAGGACCAAAAACTAAGAGAGTTCGCAAGCCTTCAGTACTTAAGTCAAATCTTTTCTATCCTTGATTTTGATGTTGCAAACGTCACCCCTATAACAACAACTCAACGTTCTAATGCGAATGATTGTATCACCCTTGAAGAAATTCTTTCTTCTGAAAAAGAAACAGCTGTTGATCAAGGGATAAAGGGTATCCATACCATTGCCTCTGCGCACTTACTGGATGCGAGTCAAACCTCTTCTTTATTCACAAATACTGACTCTCAATAAAATGATGTTGATGTGTCTGTCCCTATAAATTTCACTATTCCTTCTCCTCCTATATTTGCCCCTTCTTTTTCATCTTCTTCTTTTTTATTAATTTCCCTTTCTCTTAATAAGAAGGCTTTGGATAGTGTAATTTTTGCTTCTCAAACTCTATGCGATATCATCAACTTTGCCCAATCCTCCACCAATGATCCTTACAAACTTCGCATTTGCTCTGCGTTAAGTAAACTTCTGTGCGAATTTCCCTATGATAAAGCTATAAGAGATGAGATCCATTCTCAAATTGATCCAAGCTTTCATACTGCTCTAGATGTCTTGGTAGGTATCTCTCACATCGTTATCTTGATTACAATATCTTAATCTCTTATCCTTGTGTTCTTTCTTCTTTAGGAATCTCATCGTCGAATGATTCTAGCTGAAGGGCGTTTTGAATCTAGCTGCTCTCTATTGGAACTTTCCCAACAAAATACTTCTTTAAAGGAGGAAATCAATAAATTGAAAGGGAAACTTCAGGAAGTCCATAAGTTCATAGGAGAACTCCAAGTAGAAAATCTTAATTCTGAGAATCTTTGCAACCGAAACCAATAACTTAGAGGTATCTTTTTTCCTTTTGCTTACCGTATCCTATGAGACATTTCTTTGCTTAGCCACAATTTTTAAATTTCTTCATGCATTTATTAAGATTTAAACCAGAAGCGAGTCATAGAGAGATTTTCTTTTCAATTTCTTGCCGAGGATACTCGGGCGAATAACGAGAAGTTGCAGATTCAATTAAACAAGTTAGATAACCAACATTCGTATTCACTTGACCAGATTAATAATCTAACTCATAAAAATAACCAACTCGTTCAAGAGGTTGAAGTATTAAATGGTCAGATATCTTACTTATCTAAACTGTCATATGATGCTGATTTAAGACATCAGACCTTGTCAGAAGAAAATCATACTCTTTCCCTGGAGAAGCATTCCTTCTTAAAGAGGGAAGCGATGTTTTTGCATCAATACTTAATTCTTCAGAAAATTAATGAAGATCAAGCTCGGATTCTTTGCTCACTAGAAACATCGTCTAAGGAATTAAAGACCCAGAATGAAAAAATCATTCAAAGTAAAATAAAGTTGACTGTGAAGAAGAACCAGCTTCAAGAATAATATGATTAACCAAAGCATTCCCATGATGCTCTTAGTAAAAAGAATAAGTGTGACGGACCGGAAAATTACGCCTTTGGCGCGTTGCCCCGCAGGCCGTAATCTCCCCGGTGCGCCATGATGAAGCTACGATCCGGGCCTTTAAGGCTAGGCAAATGCACGTCCATTTGCCCTTGCAAGCATGCTCGTGGAGCATGACGCAGCCTAACTTAGCTTCCACACCGTTCCAACTTACCCTTGTCCCGCAAAGGGTTTACGGCCATAAGGCCAATGCCAATGCATTTTTCATGCGTCTCTGGCTTTGCCTTTACGTAGGGAATTCATCACCTTGAATTCCCTAGCTAGCCGAGCATCCGTCATTGCCCGTGTATAAGCCTTGGACTTTAGCGTAGGCCGCACCATCAAGCCCTTGCCATTTCCCACGTTACCAACTCTTTATAACTTGATAGGAAGTATGAGCATCCACTTACCGGCATGCAACTAAGCCTCATCAAGTCTGGCCACAATCATCTCTTGCGTCGAGCTACCGAGCTTAGATGATATGAGGGGCCAACGTCTTTGGACCGCAATGCCGCAACTCATTGCGGCTGCCTACGTACCCTTCCCTACTCCAAAGGGATCAAGCACGTGACATCGTAGTTCATCCTTGAAGGGACGGAAACTTAAACCAAATCGTTTGCAAGGTCAGGCCTAGCAAAAGCGGTAATGGCTCGGTCCGTATAGGCCATTCCGCCAAGATGCATAATGATTATGCATCATCGGGTCCGCTGTGGCATAGCGATGCCAACGCATCAAATACCCTCTTCGAAAGGCTACGCAACTATAAATGAGCCTTAGGCATCATTTATGCTCTTCCTACTAAGCTATGAAGCTTACTTGGTACATAGTCCGCATATGCACCTTCAACCAACTACCCTCCCTATATATGTCTTAATGGAATTTCTACAAGTATGAAAAGGGGAGCATATTGACATGCTTCACTATTCATGGCCGTTGCCATGAATTTACAAGGACCAGGCAATGATTGCCGAGTCTCCGTTCTCATTGCACAATGATTGTGCACCACTCGTTCCGTCTGCTGCACAATGATTGTGCACCACTTGTTCCCGTCATTTGCACAATGATTACACACAACGATTGCGTACAATGATTGCGCACCACCCGGTCTTCTCGATCAAGTTTCATTTTTATTGCACAATGATTTCGCCGTAAGATCGAGCCCACCTACCTAACTGGCCTAATGCATCATGATGATGCAACATTGGCCCTGGCCAAATGCCAAACATAATGCGCCATTTTTGGCGCGGTATTGGCCTTAAGCCAATCCACCTTTTTCACGCTGGCGAAGCTTTGGATGAAGCTTCATCACAAGCAAATGGCGCATCTTTTAGCATGCGCCATGCTAAAAATACGGGTGTTACATTATCACACCCTTCAAAGAATTTCGTCCCCGAAATTCAAAACCAAAGCTATTGTGGACAATCTCTTCGAGTTGGATTCCATGAGCAAAAGTCCCATACCGGATGCTCGAAATCACGGGTTTCTTCAAGTTGTCATGAACAACAATTTAGATCTTCCGAGCACATGTCCCATACCACCCGCCTGTGGATCCAAAAGTGCCCACAACTAAACCAAGAATCGCAATTGGCCGAGTGCCAAGAGGATATCTCGACCAGGTATCCCGAATGCGCATCCCATACTACGCACTCGAAGTCCTTAAGGTTCACAAGTTGAAAGATGTCATCAAAATGACAAAATTTTAGCACAGTCTTTGTGTGATCGGATCCGATTGCCCACCGTCACGACGGTCATCCAGGTTGCCACTCGTAAGTGGGATGCTAGCCAGGCGACAACACACACCCTTGGCCAGTGCCAACGTGTGGGGATGATCGGTCCCCATTGTCTACCCACCGTCCCGCACGGTCTTCCTGATATCCACTCGTAAGTGGGGTGCCACTTAGGCCGGAGCAATCTCACGGTGCTTGAACAAGCTCAACTCGATTCTCATAGTAACTGGCAAAGCAGTTACAAACTCTTCCCGCGCAAAAGTTGGCCTACTCTCCAACTTTATGTTTCCATCAAGGAAAACACTCGCCAATGAGTCCACTCCGCACAAGTCCCTAGAGTTTTCTCGGAACTTGCTCTGATACCATCTGTGACGGACCGGAAAATTACGCCTTTGGCGCGTTGCCCCGCAGGCCGTAATCTCCCCGGTGCGCCATGATGAAGCTACGATCCGGGCCTTTAAAGCTAGGCAAATGCACGTCCATTTGCCCTTGCAAGCATGCTCGTGGAGCATGACGCAGCCTAACTTAGCTTCCACACCGTTCCAACTTACCCTTGTCCCGCAAAGGGTTTACGGCCATAAGGCCAATGCCAATGCATTTTTCATGCGTCTCGGGCTTTGCCTTTACGTAGGGAATTCATCACCGAATTCCCTAGCTAGTGAGCATCCGTCATTGCCCAGTATAAGCCTTGGACTTTAGCGTAGGCCGCACCATCAAGCCCTTGCCATTTCCCACGTTACCAACTCTTTATAACTTGATAGGAAGTATGAGCATCCACTTATCGGCATGCAACTAAGCCTCATCAAGTCCGGCCACAATCATCTCTTGCGTCGAGCTACCGAGCTTAGATGATATGAGGCCAACGTCTTGGACCGGCAATGCTGCAACTCATTGCGGCTGCCTCACGTGCCCTTCCCTACTCCAAAGGGATCAAGCTACTGCACCGTAGTTCATCCTTGAAGGGACGGAAACTTAAACCAAATCGTTTGCAAGGTCGTGGCCTAGCAAAAACCGGTAATGGCCTGGGTCCGTATAGGCCATTCCGCCAAGATGCATAATGATTATGCATCATCGGGTCCGCGCTGTGGCATAGCGATGCCAACGCATCAAATACCCTCTTCGAAAGGCTACGCAACTATAAATGAGCCTTAGGCATCATTTATGCTCTTCATAGCTAAGCTATGAAGCTTACTTGGTACATAGTCCGCATATGCACCTTCAACCAACTACCCCTCCCTATATATGTCTTAATGGAATTTCTACAAGTATGAAAAGGGGAGCATATTGACATGCTTCACTATTCATGGCCGTTGCCATGAATTTTCAAGGACCGGCAATGATTGCCGAGTCTCCGTTCCGCACAATGATTGTGCACCACTGCTCCATCTCGCCGCACAATGATTGTGCACCACTTGTTCTGCATGCAGTGCACAATGATTACACACAACGATTGCGTACAATGATTGCGCACCACCCTATCTTCCGACTGCTTCATTTATTGCACAATGATTTCGCCGTAAGATCGAGCCCACCTACCTAATCGGCCTAATGCATCATGATGATGCAACATTGGCCCTTGCCAAATGCCAAACATAATGCGCCATTTTTGGCGCGGTATTGGCCTTAAGCCAATCCACCTTTTTCACGCTGCTGGAAGCTTTGGATGAAGCTTCATCACAAGCAAATGGCGCATCTTTTAGCATGCGCCATGCTAAAAATACGGGGTGTTACAATAAGTCTCTCTCTGCTGATGAAAAGAAGATTCGATCCCGTCTCAATGGTTTAGTTGATGATGAATTTGACAAAGCTATGGAAAGTATAAAGAATAACATCTTTGTTCTTTCTAAATTCTGCGAAGGTAGTCAGCTAGAGTTGACTGCCTCATTATTCCCTAATTATTTCTTTGGGTTTTGTTGATATGAGCTTTATTTTCAAATAATAATATAAAATTCTTTGCAGATTCTGAAAAGTCGCATAAATCTACTATTACTCATTTGAGATCCGACTTAGCCAAAGTTCGCAAAGATCGTATGAGCCTGGAAGTATCACATGCGAACCTTGAGGTTTCTCTTTCTGCTTCTCGAGATAGAGCGCGAAGAAGACTCGCACACACACAAAAGTTTTGGAGACCAATGCTAGAAATCTTGAAAGAGGATCTATTCACAAGGCTCATGTTAGTGCTCAATCTGTAGTTAATGGAATTCTTCTGAGCAACTCTCTTCCTGCAGTTAATATCCCCCCTCTTAATGGAAGCGAAGATAAAGAGTATCCTGAACCGGACAGTGACTGTGAATTTGTAAGCGATGATGAGAAGGATCAAGAGGATGAAGAGAATCAACTTGACAAAGACAAGTCTGCTGGAGAGATTAATGCTGAGGTGGAGAATCCTGGACCGAAAAGTCTTTAATCGAATAAGATGTAGTTTTAAACTTGTTTTATCCGAATATCCGTTCTTTTTTTTAAACTTGTTTGTTACAAGAAAGATAATATTTTGTTATTTCAATTCCCGTACTTGCCTCTTATTATATTTCTTATATGAAACAAGTTTGCGAGCTCATGTTGTTTAATTTCCTGCAAAACAAACATTGGTTTATATATAATCTTTCTCATGAGGTCTTATCTTGCCTTCCTATGTAAAGGTCTTATCTTGCCTTAATTTGTCTGGTATTTCTGTGCGACGAGATCGCAGGCGGTCTTTACACTGTAATGTATCGATCCATTGATCTCGTCTTATCTTTTGCTTGTGTTATTACCTCTTCAGGTTTTTATTGCATAAATATTACAAGTCTTAATACTCACATGAGTATAAAACCTCATGACATTTACGTCTTTTGACACAATTCAGCTCCCTAATGGAGGGTGTCGTCCTTATCTTCCCCTTGGTTTCCTCTTCAAGGAAGCTTACCTCTACCGGGTTAATGTTGGCTCCTCCTATCCGGTAATACAATAACCAATTGATTTCGCTTTCTTTTATCCCTTCACCGATTAGGATTATGGTTACAAGACCGCACCCTAAGTGGGGTATCTTCGGACCGAGTACATCATAGTCAGGACTTCATCACAATAGTCACTTGAGCAAATCTTCTGAACTGTAACACCACAACTTGGTAAACAGAACGCTTTGTGATTGACACATTTTTGTGTCTAATTTGATCTCAATACTATATATTGTTAGCACTCGATTTTGTACTAATTTTGGTGTTTTGTGTTTTTGTAGGTATTTTTGGGAAATAAACATTTTTGGAAAAATCGGCTCGAAAAACTACTCGGAAGACCCCCGGAGGACAACTACTAAACGGACCCCTACTTTGGATAAGGGGCACCCAATTACTAAGGGGCACACTAGCTGTTATTTACACCCCATAAGCAAGTGCTAAAGGGATGCCCGTACAGGATTAGGGGGAGTCATCTCTAACATTTCAAAATCCGATTTTGGCGGGAAAAGAAGAACAGAATTAGGGCTTGAATTTCGATCATGTTCTAGGGTGATTCAAGGGCCGAAACTCATTGGCTTTGTTTCTTTAGCCTCAACAGGGCTGGTAATGGTCATCGTTTGGAACTGAATTGGATAGAATAGCGGATTCGAATTTTGAACAGATTCTCGGGTTTAAGGTTTATCGTCCTGCGAGATGTTCTGGTGGATTTTTGGAGGAGTTTCAGTGAGACTCAACCACTGATTTTGATTGGGATGAATTTGACAGGCCAAAACAATTATGGTATGGTTGTTAGATCGCGTTTAATTGGGGTGGATAATCAGTTCTGCGGTAAAACAGATTAAGAAGAATATCGTGTTGTCTGGACGAGCTATACTCGAGTTTCCACGTGCAGTTAGTTCGATAGAAGCCTGTTCGGATAAAACAGGCGTGTTTGGAGGAGATTATCGTGTGCTGAGCTACAAAAGACGTGTGCAGAAGAAGAAGAAAAGGAATTATTGCCGTATCTCCCTATAAAAGGAAAGGAGATTATTGTGAGTTATTTCACATGATTTTCTTTACCTTTTGAGTATATAAACGATGCTAGGGGACCAGAGAATAGGATGGAGAGTTTTGGTAGAGTTTAGAGCGTCAACAGGGTGAGAATCGAGAGTTGCAGAGCTTTCCTCTGCTGCTGCCATTAAATGGGAAAACGAAGAACATTAGACTGTAGGTGACAGTCGTATTGCTACAGTGACAACGACTCTCAATTGAGGGTCGTAGTTAAGGAGGCAGTCGTTTTTGAATAGTTCCAGCGACAAATCATATATCGTTCTCTCCAGAACAGCTTTGGTTTGTAACAAATATAATTGTTACAAACCCGGTTTTCGATATTCATTCCGTTTTCACCTCTTGTAAACACTTTTTGAGCAATGAAAAATTATTCTAGTGTGTTTCCAATATGCGGAGCTAGAACCCATCACCTGGGACAACGGAGGAAGCAACTTTTCATGATTGTGGTAAATGAATTAATTCTTTATATGACTTTTTGCATAGATTTAATTGTTTTATGATTTCTATTAATTATCCGTTATTTTGTCCCGATGTCGCATGCTTAGTTTAAATTACTTTTGATGCTTCATGCTTACGACTTACAGATAATGTTTTATGAAATCTATTTTTGGCAAGGAATTAGAGTCACAACTTCTTTTGTTTGAGCTATATTGTTTAGAGTTAATGACTAAACCACAAGAATATGAAAAGTAGTGAAATCCTGTGTCCTAGTGACTCTTCATCCTGTGACAATATTTGTATATATTTTTCTTTTATTTTCTTTTATTAATTCTTAAAATCAATCTCGTCAAGTCCAAGTGAACGACAACCCTTTTAGTACTACAACAAGCAAATTAAAAACTTCATCACTTTGCCTCTAGCTCGTACATAAACCGTTGTAAATTCTTGACTCTTACATCGAGTTAGATTAGATCTTCAAACAGGAGCATCCAAACTTGTTTGATATTAGCAAAGAAAAAGTAAGAATAAAGAAATGATAATCACATTCAAAGTGATAAAATCTATCTTTATGTGCATCAATAGTCGACGCACGAAAGGAATGATGATCTTCATGGGTGAATGAAAAGGTGGACACGAAATCACATTCAAAGTGATAAATAGCACTTCCCAAAAGAAATTTAGAAAAACGTCCATCGAAAATTGGGTTTATGGTATAAAAGACTCAAAAGACCACAAAGAAGCACGATGGCTTTAATTTTCTTGGTTTGTAAATAACTGACCAAGGAAAGACATGGACACAATGCTAACAACATGGAACACATGATAGGTGCTAAGAAAGTTAGCACATAGAAAAATACAATGCAAAGATTATATTTCAATGCAAAGAAAAAGAAAATAGAGAATAACAATATCCTTCGATACTGAAGCTTGATTGTAGATTAGAAAACTGATTTGGGATCATCGGTGGTGAACAAAACAACCACTGTCAGATTTTCAGTTGGTTATGCCATAAAATGATGGCACAAAAAAAATTTACAAAATGTAACAAAATCTCTTTACAGAGATGATAAAAAAAAATAAACCATATCTTCTATCACCCCTACTTTTTATGAGCATGAGTGTATAGTTGTAGTCATAAATCACAAATCAATTAAAGGAGTCAAGAGACCTTTGAAAAGTAAAATCCAAGAACAAGTCTAGAACTTGTGAAAGAAGCATTCAGAAAAATAAAAGACTTCTCATGATAACACATCAATGATCATTGATATCATGTGTGTATATATAGCTCCGTAACAATGGATGGAGCTGTAGAGCATTAAACTTAGTACGACTACTGGATAAAGTTTACCCGTCACACTTCAGAGGAAAAAAAATATTGTTGCAAGAAAAGAAGAACTCGAACGCTCCATGTAACACCATGGTAGCCCGTCCAAATCCTTGATAAAAAACTAAAAAAAATTCTTGAAAACAAAATGAATGATTTGTTGATAAATCAAACATCTGATGCAGTGAACTGGAGACTCGCTATATTTCTCACTCCACTGTGTAAACAGACCACATAAAGAACACAAGAAAACACCATATATATCGTCCAAACTTATGAAGAAATAGCAAAAACAATTAGATAGAACAATCTAATCTTTGCGAATGAGTCAACCCAATTAATGTTGACGTCCAAAACGTAAGTGAATCAAATACATCATTGTTCACTGATAACAAAGAATGAATAATGTAATCTTGGATAAAAATCCAAAATAAGATATATCTAGAAGTCGAGAAGGGATACTCATATCATCGAAATGGTATTCCTTGAAAGTCAAGACTAAACCATTATTATTAGTTTATTACTGACATAAAATATAATTGGATCTTCTTGGCAAACATGAACCAAGAACAAATAAATTTCACGAATGTATATTTAACCATCCACAATTTCATTGAACCAATTGCTAAAATAGCAACGAAGAAGAAAGAAAACAATGAGAATATTGTTACCTGATCGCGAACCAAATAAGAAAATCCCTTCGTTGGTGTTAAAAGATTATAAGATGGAAGCTCCAAAACAACATCAATACATGGTTTTCCATTGTAAACACAAAAGGGATTTGTATAGTACTCAAAAAAAATCACAAAAGAAACTTTGATCAAGCAAAAGAAAGAAAAATACGATTGAGAAACAAAACAAAAAAAGGATATCGATCTCTCATGACGAGATTTAAGGAGACAAAACTTCAAAGCATCTTTTAAAAAAAAGTGCACCAAAGAATATTGATTAGCAAAGGAAAAAAAAAATGTTGGTGATGTTAATCAGATAAGGGAAACAATGAGACTTGATTAGACTCTGATTAATAAAGCGGAAGCAACGATCTTTTCCTGCTCTATACCATCATAAAATATGAATGGTAAGATGGAAACAAAGAACACAGAAGATTAAAGTGGTTCGGTCCATTTGACATACGTCCACTGATAAACCCCGTAGGGAGAATATATTGGAGATCTCAATAACTCACTGAGATAGTTTTACAATTACACCAATATTCCTATTTATAGGATAATAGGATAAATGATAAAGCTAAACCTAACTAACCATCTTGACTAGGTAAAGCTATAAATCTTGAAGTGGCTTGGTCTTCTGATATCTTCTGCAGATTCATAACCACCTCGATATTCTCGGTGGTAGATATGCAACATATATTCCAATACATATCATCATCATCATCCTCAAAACAATATGAGTCACAAAATTGTCTTTATAATGAAGTGAGTTTGTAACTTACTTGAATCCTACATATTCGTTTATTTTATTTTTTTATTCACTGGAAAAAACGAAAAGAAACTTACATTACATTAGCAAGCGGGAACAAAGGAAAAGAACACTTTCTTTTGTTTGACAAGAATTTCATTAAATACGAATAAGATTTCTTGGTTGACAAGAAATATCAAACTCCGTATGAGAAAAGCAGACTTTATATTGATCACGGAGCTTACTTTGCGAGCCTGATGGACTAGGTCTGAGCTTAGACATTCTTTTAGTTGAATCCTGTACATGGCTTCTGGCTGTGTTGGTGACAATGGTTAATAGAGTTGATACATAGTTTTTTAAAAACAAAGAATTTGATTTTTTTTTTTAGGAGAATCTTGATTGTGTAACAGCTGCCATGCCATTTTAGTTAGGAGTTCAGTATTATAAACGGCTAAATTTTTGAATCCCATACCTCCATTGCGCTTTTACAGACATAATTTTGTCCAACTTTTGTAATGCTTTTGGCGCACATAATTATGACTCCACCAGGTAATTACGTTGAACTTTATCCAATGCATCAATGGTATGTTGAGGAAGCTTTAAACAATGCATGGGGTAGAGAGGCATAGTACCTAGCACACTTTGAAGTTGCGTACTTCGCGCTGCTGTAGAGAGCATTTTTCCTTGCCAGATTGGTTCTCAGAGAGCATCTTCCTGCATGATCTCGTATTAGAATTGCAATTCCATCTAGAGTATTATTAGGCAACATCGAAGCATCAATATTAAATTTAAAGTAACCCTGTGGCGGTGGCTGCCAATGAGGAATAACATTGGTTCTGGGCTACAAAACAGAATTAGTGGAGATAGTGCTGAACATAAGATGCTGCCAACAACAATAATGCCTAATATGCCTAATGAGTTGTTGTGGGTTTGGATTGTGATGCTGAAAAATATGTTCACATCTATGCTTCCAAATAACCCACATTATGTATTGTTTCATGATGCTGGAATGTGATACAACTTGTTTTGTCTGCCTAGGTGATAATCCAGTCTTGAAGACTATTAAAGCTAGTAGCCTTATTACCCAGATCAAGAGCACATGCATTCCATATAGAGCGAGCAAACGAGCATTGCAGGAGTAGGTGAGTTGATGTCTCTGGAGCTTGGTGACACATTGGACAAACTTGATCTTGGTGAGACTTGAGGTTGAAAATATTTGTTCGAACTGGGAGAATATTGTGGAGAATCTTCCATAGAAAATGTATAAGTTCATATGGAATCTTTAATTTCCATAACTTAAGCCATATTGTAGGAAAAATCGCTGCTTGTTGAGTGTGACTTGTCTGGCGAGTTATAGCCAACGAGTTATAAGCTGACTTTGTAGTGAATTGTCTCGTGGATGTTAGTGGCCATACAAGCTTGTCAGATTCAGAGTAATAGTAAGTATTTGATGCACTTGTTCTTGTGTAAATAGTTGGCGAAGAAGATCTACTTTCCAGGAGTGATTTTCCTCATCAATGAGATCCGCAACAGATTGGTAGTCACTAAGATTCAGCTCATTTGGATGCAAAAGAGCTCCAACTGAGTTGGGGATCCACCGATGTCTCCAAATATTTATGTCTTTGCCATCTCCCACTTGCCAGATTGAGAGTCGTTTAACCTGCTGCAACCTATGATAGATGCTTTGCCACACCCACGAAGTACATGGCTTGAGAGAACAGTTGAGCATGTCTTCATAAGGACAATATTTACCCCGTAAGATTTTAGCGCAAAGAGAATCTTGATTGTGTAACAGCTGCCATGCCGTTTTAGTTAGGAGTGCAGTATTATAAACGGCTAAATTTTTGAATCCCATACCTCCATTGCGCTTCGGCAGACATAATTTTGTCCAACTTTTGTAATGCTTTTGGCGCGCATAATTATGACTCCACCAGTAATTACGTTGAACTTTATCCAATGCATCAATGGTATGTTGAGGAAGCTTTAAACAATGCATGGGGTAGAGAGGCATAGTACCTAGCACACTTTGAAGTTGCGTACTTTGCGCTGCTGTAGAGAGCATTTTTCCTTGCCATATTTGCAACTTAGCTTGCATTTTTTTAATCAAATAAGAACAGTCATGTACCCTGGAGCGAGAGATAAGGAGAGGCAGGCCCAAATATTTCTCCCCTAAACCTATGGTTTTCATCTGCAGTATCTGAGCATATTGATTGTGCACTGGGCGAGGAAGATGTTTGTTAAAGAACAATGCATATTTCTGTAAATTTACCACTTGCCCAGAAGCCTTGCTAAATTGATCCAATAATGATTGAAGGTACCGAGATCTCTTTGCTTTCCTTTGAGGAATAGAAGAATGTCATCCGCAAAACAAAGATGGGTGATACTAGGACATGATCTCGTTGCTTTAATACCATGAATGCACCCTTGTTGTTCTGCATTGTTCAAAATACGAGAAAAAGCTTCCATACACAAACTGAATAAATATGGCGATAGTGGATCTCCTTGCCGAAGACTTCTAGTTGGTGTGAAAGCCTCCCCTGGAGTTCCATTTAATAGAATTGAGATGGTAGCCGTCTCGATACACTTTGATCAATGAGTTGAATCCAATCAAAGATGAAAACCAAGTTGATGTAATACTGACTTTTCAGAAATTCCATTCAATTCGATCAAATGCTTTGGACATATCAAGTTTGATACCAACCCAACCTTTCGTGTCTTTAGTTTTCTTCATTGAGTGTACTAGCACATAGGCAATGATGAGATTATCTTGAATGTGCCTGCCTGGAACATACACAGCTTGAGTAGGCGATATAATCTTGTCTAGTAAAGGCTTGAGTCTATTTGCCAAGAGATTGGATATAATTTTATAAGAAATGTTGTATAAACTGATTGGGCGAAAATCTGCAGGTTGAATTGGCGTATCAATCTTGGGAATTAAAACTTGATATGTGTAGTTCATATCCTGTAGCATGTGCTTTGACTTGAAAAAATGTTGCACCATAGAAACAATACTATCACCCACAGTTGGCCATAGTTGTTGATAAAACCCAGCTTGAAACCCGTCACTTCCTGGGTCTGTCCATGGTTTCATCATGAAAACTACTTGTTTCACCTCATCTCAGATGGAAGTTCTAACAGCTTGGTATTTTCCTCATCTCGTAATGTAAGGGGTAATGAGATTGAGCACTTGCTTGTTGGTGTGGGGGATGATTGGTACGAGTAACAGAGTCAAGTGAGAGCGTAACACACGAGTAATATTATCTCTATCGCATGCCACATGCCCAAAGTATC
Organism: Papaver armeniacum; assembly: GCA_023531295.1. Taxonomy (NCBI): domain Eukaryota; kingdom Viridiplantae; phylum Streptophyta; class Magnoliopsida; order Ranunculales; family Papaveraceae; genus Papaver; species Papaver armeniacum. The sequence goes on along the minus strand of JAJJWW010010793.1, from coordinate 6,458 downwards.
CCGTAGAGCATCAATATGATTACGCCGTTTTCAAATTAGCATAAGAGTGAAAATAGCTCGTATTGTGATATGCATGTTGAATATGATATTGCCCAGACTTCTGTAACCAAAATTCTCGCTCTACTTGAAGCCAATGCTGAAGTTGTTGATGAAGCAAGGAAAGTGTCGAACGACTTACTGATGTGTTTCGATTTTCACACTTACGAATTTGATGTTGAACCCACCAATATTGGTTTCTATATTTCCAAATTCATGTTTCTTCCAATGGAGCAGATGCCTTTTTGTATTCTTGAGTTTCTGGACCAATTGATATGGAGGAGAACAACGCATTCTTGCTGCCAAGCAGAGTGAATAACATCCTTGCACGTTGAATTTGATTTAATTGTTTATATTCTGACAAAAAATCTAACCGAGCAGATTTTTCTTGATGACAATAATGACCCTTAAGATTTTAACAATGGCAGAGCCAAGGACTGGCATGTGATTACGCAGCTGACCCCTATGCTTTTTTTTTTACTAAAAGAATTTTATTTCTTAGTTTCCTTTAAAGAGTACATAATCTTCCTCAATCCATTTAACAATATCAGGAGGAAATATGGATTCATAAGAAAAACTATTTGCTTCTAGTCTAGCTTTTTTTGCTAGCTCATGAGCTACACTATTGCTTAATCTATTAAATAATTTGCAAAACCAAAACTCCTTATTTAAAAACTTGTTCTTGACTGATAGGACTAAGTGATGATCAAACCAATGCACATGCTGCTCATTGCTATGAATTGAGTTAACCAAGTTCTCACAGTCTGTCTCAATGATAACCTTGTTGAAACCATTCCTTTCTATCCATTCCACTGCCTTAATTAGAGCTTTACATTCAAAATGTTCAGCACCAACTTCAGCCTCCAATTCTTCCTCCAGATTGAAACCTTGTACTGCTAATGCTTTCCCTGAAAAATTACGCACAATAAGTCCAATGCTACCTTTTCTTGTTTCATAAATATAAGAGGCATCAATATTGATTTTAATGAAACCCTTATCTGGTGGAAACCAAACCTTGGGAAGAATTTTATTGTACTCAGTAAATCTAGAAGAAACACTAGCAAAGGCACATTGTTTTATCAGATTATTAATATAAATAATCGAGCTATGAATATTAGTATGTACTCCCTGAAAAATCACACTGCACCCGTCTTTCCATATAAACCAGATTGCACACATGAGTTTGATAACGCAAGAATCTGAAATGTAGTTAATACTACTGTTATCATTATTGTAAAACCAAGATATTAACCAGTCCTGGATGGAAGGAAAATTCTGGATTATATCTTCAATATTCACATTTAAAGCATGCCACAGAGACTTAGCATAAAAACAATCCATAAGCAAATGTCTAAGAGATTCAGTACTTTGATTGCATAAGCTACATTGAGGTTCTACTTCAGGTTTATAGACAACAAGTTTCTCCCTAACAGGCACAATATCTCTTAAGCATTTCCAAATAAAAAGTTGCACTTTATGAGGGACTTTAGTCTGCCAAAGTTTTTTCCAAACCACTTTAGGTATATGATCAGTACTGATAGCATTGTTAACATGGTTAGTGCAAAGAGTATTATAGGCACTTTTCACAGAAAACTTACCTTTTCTATCTGGTTTCCATATCAAGTAATCCTCACCTGAATTTGGAAGATTCATTCTAAGAATGGCAGTTGAAGTTTCATCATCAAAAATAGTTCTAATAAGTTGTTCATTCCAGGTTCTAGATCTAGTCAAAAACAAATCACAAACAAAAGTGAGAGTAACAAGGCTAGAAATTCCCACAATGGGAACAGGTGGACTATTAAAACCTATAATCCAGTTGTCTAGCCAAATATTAATTTTAGTACCACACTGTACAATCCACATAGAGTGGGTTTGCACAATTTCAATACCATTGTAAATACTTGTCCATAACCAAGAACATTCATCTTTAAGTTTATCAACATGAAGTAAACTTCCATCTTTACCATACTTAGCTCTAATAATCTGTATACACAGAGAGTTATCATCATTGCAGGCCTTCCAAGCTAATTTAGTTAATAAGGCAGAATTGAAATGCTCTAGATTTCTAAAATCAAGTCCACCCAGGGCTTTAGGTATATCTAGTTTGTTCCATCCTATTAAACAAAGGCCTCTATTGTCATTATGCCCCCAACAAAAATGTTTTTGAATTGAATCCATTTTGTCTAACATGGTTTTAGGAATCCTAAAACAACTCATCTGATATGTGGGAAGAGCATTCAGAACATGTTTAACCATAGTGGTTCTAGCAGAATGGTTCATGGTCTTACCTTTCCAAGTTTTCAATCTAGTGCCAAAGGATTGAACCAGGGGGTTAAAAGATTTTGTCTTGTTTCTACCTATTAACAATGTAACACCAAGATATTTGTCAGTATCCTTCATTTCAATCATATTGAGCTCTTTAGCAAAAATCTGCTTAGCACTAGGACTAACATTATGACTGAAATAGACACTAGACTTATCTAGATTTAGCTTTTGACCAGAGACATTACCAAAATACTCAATAACACTTTTAATACCAGCTATATTATGCATGTAAGCTTTGGTAAAGATAAGAATATCATCTGCAAACATAAGGTGAGTAATGCCTGGAGAATTCCTGGAAGCTTTAACACCTGAAATGCAGTGGTTAGCCTCAGCATTTAAAAGTAATCTAGAAATAAATTCCATACAAATAATAAAAAGATAGGGTGATAAAGGGTCACCCTGTCTAATTCCTCATGTAGGGAAAAAACTTTGGGTAGGAGTACCATTAAGTAAAACAGAGATACTAGTGGTAGAAATGCATTGATTAATAAGACCACAGAATTTAGAATCAAAACCAAATTGTTTAAGAACACCCAGAGAAGAAAAGACCATTCAATTCTATCAAAGGCCTTAGAAAGATCCAGTTTTAAATCCATGGAACCACTATAACCCTCTTTATGCTTCATAGTATGTATCATCTCATGAGCAATAATTATATTATCATGAAAATCTCTACCAGGAACAAAAGCTGCTTGATAAGGAGATATAAGATGTTTTAGATGGGGTTTAATTCTATGAGCAATGATTTTAGAAATGATTTTATAAACTGTGTTACATAAACCAATTGGCCTGAAATGAACAGGGCTCTTAGCATTATCAGATTTTGGAATCAAAGACAGGTAGGTTTTATTAAACTCTTTTGGCATATGACCAGATTCAAAAAAAATTTGAACAACAGTAGTAACATCTTTACCCACTATATCCCAATTATATTGATAAAAACCTGCCTGGAAACCATCAGGACCAGGAGAACTCCAAGAACTCATATTCTTAATAATTTGATGAATTTCCTCCATAGTTGGTATTCTAGTTAAAAGAGAATTGTCTTGGTTAAGAATGATAGTAGGCATAATATCAAAAGTAATATCAGTAAAAGTAGAATTAATAGTTTTGCTAACAGATTCAAAATGAGTAACAAGCATATTGGCAATATCCTCACTATTACTAATCCAATTACCATTATCATCACAAAGACAGTCAATGTTTTTCCTAAACATTCTTCTATTAGCTAAAGTATGGAAATACTTAGAGTTATGATCCATTTCAGTTATGAAAGTATCACCAGATTTTTGCTTATAGAATTTTTCTTTTATACTGAACCTTCATCAAGTTTCTTAGTCAGAGCCACAATATTATCATGCTGAGAAACAGAAAAGCTATCATTTTGAACTGCTTCAAGTTGTATCTGTAAATTGTTAATGTTTCTATCAATATCACCAAACTCAAATTTATTCCAATGAGACAGTCTTTTTTCTAGTCCTTTGTTGTTTATCAATCAATTTGAAAGCAGGAGAACCATTAGAGTTAGAATTCTAAGCAATCTGTAGTTGATTTTTAAAAGCATAATGTTTCATCCACATTTCAAAGAATTTAAATGGTCTCCAAGTATTTCTAATGAGTTCCTCAGGAGATAATAAAATAGGACAGTGATCAGAGCCAGCTTGAACTAGATGAGAAAGTTTGGAATGAGGATAAAAATTGCACCAAAAAGTGTTGCCTAGGGCCATATCAATTCTGGATTTTCTACTACCTGTACCAAAACTATTGCTAGTCCAAGTAAAGTTCTTACCAGTATAACCAAGATCCATTAAGCCACATGTGTTTACTTTGTCTTGAACATACCTATCTTCTAGAGAGAAGTTAGAAGCCTCAGTAATATCATGAAGATGGAAATTTAAATCTCCTATTACTAGCCAGGGTTGCATAATGTTTTCACTAATTCTCAACATGAAATCCCACTGAACTTTCTTTTTGTCAAAGTAAGTAGAGCCATACATAAAAGAAATTAGAGCATATGGCTGGCTAGGATTAACTTTAGTTACAACATGAATCATATCATTAGATATTTCCTGAACTTTACAATGAATACCATCCTTCCACATAAGTATTATGCCTCCAGCAAGACCCACTCTATCAATACAAACATAATTACAGTAACTTAGAGAGTTTGCTAAGGATATCATTCTATCACTATCTAGTTTGGTTTCAGTGAGAAATAGGAAATCAGGAGATTGTTGTTTTACCAAGACAAACAATTGGTCTCTAGTGAACTTTTTGGCTAGACCTTGAACATTCCATGCTAAGATTTTCATATTGAAAAATCTATAGGACTTTTGATGTAAAATAGATGATAGTAAAAAGATAAAATAGAGATGAGTTGAAAAATTTACCAGATTAGCATTGGCCTCAATCATAGCATGAGAGTACTCCTTTGCAAGTTGCTCCCTTTCCTCGGAAAGTCATGCTCCATACCATCAAAGTTATCTATTTTGTCAGTAGATCCAATATTGTGACCAATGCTCTCCTCAGTTTCATCACTTCTGGACCTCTTAGATTTTCTAGCTTCTTCTTGCTTTTCAGCTCTCTCCTTTTCTTCTTATTGTCTCTTACATGCTTCACAAACTTGTTGCAACAGTTGATCTAAATCATCAATTATTTCCACACCATAACTTCTAGCCAGATTGTGACAATAAGTTACATACTCTTCATTTGTATACCTTCTGATTTTTAGATCCAAATAACGTTGTCATATTCCTCATCATCATGATCAATAGTAAAACAAAGGTTGCAGAGAAGGTGTGGCTGTCTCTCCCAATGATACCTAATCCAAGTAACACTACCATGCCGTGTTCCACCATCCACCTCGTGTAAAGGCTTCTTAAGATCAATCTTCACCCTAGCGGAATCATTGAGCCAAAGCTTGGCCGACAATTTTCTGGTTCAGTCCATATTTTAGGTCCCAATTCAACCAAAGCTTCATCAATGACAGGAACCCCATGATGCTCAAGAAGAATATTTTTGAATTGCACATTCCATTCCTGATGAGAGAAATCATGGTCTTTAACGAAGAATGAAGAGTCATACTTAACAATATTAAGATGACACTTTTTCACATTCCATGGACCTTTCCTGAGTATAGCTTCAACTATATCATTTGATGTAAACTTGAACAAATAGATATTCTTGTCCAAGCCACGCATATTCGTTATTCTGTATGGTTTCCATAGCACATTAACTTCTTTTCGTACCGCATCAGTTTCAACTGGATCTTTTGAGTGAAGCTTTCCAATTAGAGTGTTACCCCATTCTTCAGTAGCGGATGAGATAGCTCTTACAGTACCTACTGCTCGTCTCAGATGACGAGTATTGATGTCAGGGATTCTTGTTTCTTTCATTTGAGAAGTGATGTTGGAGACTTGAGAATTTGAAGAAGAGGCCATAACTCTAGGTTTAGAGGTTAATTCTTCCTTATAGATGGATGTGTAAAATGAATTTGATCTATTCCTCTTATAAAGATTAAGATCGAATATAAAGTAACTATATATAGTTATTTTGTTATAACTATCCATAGATAATCTTGGAAACAAGATAATCCTCATAGAATAACGAGAATTTATAGCATTGATTTCAAAAATAGTCAACTGAGAGGAGTGTAAGTCATAGCTGTCATACCACCAATTACGCTGATCTATAGGGGGAAATACCGGATTTTGAAAATTCAAATTCTGGATGTTGTAATCTTGAACCGGCCTGACTGAGTCATTGAAGAAACTGGAAACGCTTTCCGCATTGTGATCATACACATAATCTAAACAGCAATACTGGATCATACTGATAAAACCCATACTTTGAGTGATGGTGTGCAAAACTGCTAAAGGAGATGAAATCAATACTGTCTTTGCCTACAACAATATAGTTGACAAAAGAAGATGAAATATCACAAAGGTCCAAAAATGGATGCCTTCCATGGCAATGAATATAAGGCCCTGCAAAAGGATTAAAAACCGTTAGAAAGATGAAGCAAAAATTATTAGGAGAAGAGATAAGAAAATAATCTAATCTCTAATCAAAAACGTTTTCCTTTATGGAAGAAAAAC
>JAJJWW010010792.1:0-35000 GCA_023531295.1 Papaver armeniacum | reverse complement strand
GTAGGTATTTTAAACCTGTATGTGTTCAAAGAAGTGGACAAATTTGCATTCAAAGCCGTGGTCATGCGTTGCCCTTATTTAAATTCAATCATGCTTTATGATTCCGTGATTTAAAAACCAAGTTAGTTGAATGGAATTGGGTCCCACATTCTTCTAACTTTAGATTCTTGTGTAATGTATGTATGGTGTTAAATCCAAGAAAATATTCGATTGTACTACATTTGGAGAAATAGTTTTGTAAAGTAGACTCGATATTTTATATTAATTTGGCAAGAAAGATGAGAAGCTTATAGGAGAAGGTATGTCACAATTGTTGTTCTTTCCCCTTCGCTATACCATGGTCAATCGCGTTGATATTTATGTATGGAAAGGAAGAACGACCTATTGACACCTTTTGTAGTTGATTTTGTATAGGAGGCACCTTATGGATGCATGATTGAGATTAGTGATTACGCATATGGTAATAGCTAGGTTATTTAGTTACGGATCCGTGGCAAATGGTAGCGCATCTCGAGTCCAACTCGAATGTTGCGTGTTCGACTCACGCCTGGGACTTATGACATGCTTTATAGATGTGATCCAAACGATTTCATCATGGCGTTACTAGGATAATCAGCTTTATATGTTAGTTGGCATATTTATGATAATAATGTATATTTTTTTGTTGTTTTTGGTGAGTCGTTTGAAAAGATTGGTTCTCACTAGATATAAACTTTGAGTTGAAAATGTATCATAATACACTATTAAACAAATATGAATAGATATGAATATGTAGTATAAAAATGAAATGAAATTATGGGTTTTTGGTAGGCATTGGACTTGATCATTTGTTGAATTAGACATGAGAATTTGTGTCTTTAATGGATTTTGTGTTCTAGATAAGGAAGGTCAAGGAAGAAGTGAGCTTAGTAGCGAAAGGTTTGCAACTATGCATTACCACAATAATAACAAAATTCAACACCCGGATCATAATACAACAATTTGACTATGGTGGATGATAACGATTTGGACGACTTTACGCTTCTCCAATCAATGTTTTTTCAACAACCATGAACTTAGGTTGATGAAGATGAAAAAGTATAAGGTATAACTAAGATGGAGAAGAAAGTACAAAAGAATGTAACTAAAAGTTATCTCCATGGATATTCTCATTATCTTTTGAAACCGGAAACCATATCTTTATATTTCTCTACTACGATGTTTTAATATTATGAATTTGAATATGTGCTCGTTGTGGAATTTATATCCACAAAACTTGAAATTAGTTGTTGTAGATGTTTAATTTGAAAACAATTCCTTTCTATTTCATTTGTGTTTGGCTTTGTCTTTGATCTTCTTCCCCAACATATCACGGGCAAAGACGATTCTTAATGTGATCAAAATATCTCCCACGATCAAAATAGTTACCACTCTTATTTCAGCCCAAGATGGATTACACGTAGCCTTAATTATGGTAAAATTTCGCAAGTATGCAATTTCATCGACGAGCAACTCCAGTGCTCTATTGATATCAACACAACGATCTCAACAATATTCTCATGGAATTCTGAGACTCCATCGTCTATTATTGATGTGTTACATGAAATTTACTTTCATTTATCGACGGGTTGATCCTCAAACCTCGATATAATACGCTCCTTGTATACCTATAGTAAGTGGTAACGTGTCACATGACACATGGTATTAACCACTCATGAAACTGGGAGAATGACTAAGGTCAAATATCTAGACTAATAGCAATATTCATGTTGGTAATCAAGAATTCGTAAAGAATATATGTTGGCATATCACAAAGAGTTTTCACAACAAATTAGAATATTAATTCAGATGTGGCTAACCTAAGGTTGTCGTAATTCATTTCCTTATAAAATGAGATTTCTTAATTTAACTTTAGTATCCTAAGAAAAAAACAACCAACCTTAATACCTTCATTTTCGTCAAGGTTGTAGGCCCCATCTAACTTTGATCTGACAAACAAAACACTAGCTAAGAAAGTGAAAGGGGCACGTTGATTTGACCCCACCAATAAACAACTAAGTTTGTAGTTGAGTCAATCTCAAAGGTTAAACTCTCGGCCAGATGACCCCATCAAATAACATTTTTGACTCCTGCTCAAAACGGGTGCTTATCATATACACCTTAAGGATGTGGTAATCTGCTCACTCTTCAAAAAGTTTTATACCATTTTTTTTCCTCTTAAAGCATATGTACCATTCTTTTGGGTGATAAAGAAAAAACAATATTATATTATCTTTTCCTATTGGCATGTATTTCATGAAATATTTTTTATTCTTATAATGTAGATGTATTTTAGGTGTTTAACAAGACGAATTACATTAGCTTTCCATATCGACATGTATTTCATGAAATACACCTACATCAATAAAGGTCTTATAACATGCTTTTCATGATTGAGCATCATAAATTTATAAAGCAGTAGTATCATCAGAATTAACAATAACATGTGAAGATAATTATGGTTTGTATATAAATTTAAAGATAAGATTTTGTTATAAATTTAGTTGTTTATATATCACGTCCTAAGTGGTTTGTATCTCAAAGAATTTGTATAATTAATTTTGTCCTCTTTTAACAAATGATAGTTGGTCATAAATTCCAAATGAAGCATGCTGATATACCAATTGCTTTTAGATATACCAAAATTTAAACGATGATGCATTAGTGTCACGTTGTTGTTGAATTTTGAGCACTTCGATTCAGATCGTTTCATTATATATTAAATATGTTTTGTAAGAAAAAGGTCACCATTTTGTTTGCTCTCTCATCATTATCTCCATTACTTTCTAAGTTAAACTGACTTATAGTTGTCAACATGCATCTATATTTGTTTGGTTTCTCTATTTCTTCTTCACTAACGATGATTGGTTTTTTAAATTAATAAGGATAATTATTGATAAAGTTTAATATTCATTATTTGGACACATTAACTAAGTTTTAGATATTGTTACAAGAAATAAAGTATATAATACCTAAGACTATAATGAGAGGTTGAGCCGGACGTGAGCACAGTGATACCTAGTTGATTAACAAATAATTTAAATTAGCTAGAGAGTACTGAGTTTCACCTTGGATTTCAATTAATTCTTCTGAAGATTTTCATTGAAGAAGCTAGCAAATCAAGAATCAAATTTATGCCTTGTTATCCATTTCATGGGATATGAACAACACCCCTTCTTTTTATAGGTAATCTGGGAGGCCTGCGAAAACGTTTTCCCATCCAAAATCCATGCTATTCTATCCAAGATTAGACCAGGCACTAAAAAATACTGTAGAACTGTGAGGTAAAATTCTTTTTGGCTCTTCTAAGAAATCTATGGTTGATTTCACGTATTCATCTGTAACCAACTTAATCGATCTTTGAATTCGCTCTATTGTCGATGTCAGTGGGCTGTCTAGCATCTCACTCGCTACACTGACAATTCATCAGCAGGAATGCACATTGTCAAAGTAACCTTTTGGTAATTTTTGGGTCTAGTCTAGACCTCACATCAACCGCAAAGAGCAGCCACTTGTTGATCAGGATTATATCTTAACGATTGAGTTCGAGCTTCCAAGAAAAGCTTTTAAGTACTTCGAAACTAGTACACCTTTGTAGAACTCCATCCTCCATAGTTTTTTTCAAGTTGTTCTAGATTCTCAGGGTGAAAAATAAAGGACTTGGTAATAAGCATTTCTTGTTCGAAGATAGTGTTAGTGTTGGATACATCTATGATGTCTTCATATCCATGGGTGAATTCTACCTTCGATGGATTTCGTGCTTTGAGTATAGTTCGATCTAGGAACGGTGGGCTTGTTAACGGCAATCGTCGTGTAATCTTCACCTCTAATACCTCATAAACTCCACTGTACTGGTTCCATCGGCCACATGATTCATACTTAATCCAAGAACGAAGCTTCCACACTTGAATTTGGTCACCTTCAAACACGCATTTATAAGGTAAAACTTGAGAACATAAAATACTCGATCATTCTGAAATAAATAAATCTAAAACAAGATAAACTACATCATTTAAACTATACCTGAGCCAATAAGCAGAGGATTTTGTAGTATGTTTCTTGGATCATAAAGGCCATAAACAAGTTTCCCCATAAGTAGCAGGATCAGGTTTTCGTGAAGTCACCAATTTCGTCCAACGTCAAGTTGGCCTCTGCCTCAACAAAAAGAGTTCTCACCTGTGCAATGAACCATAAACTTGCCCTTTTCATTCTTTATGATCCGTCCAGCCAGGATAGTAGTGAACAAGTACTTTTGCTAAACCATCTTTAATGACTTCAGCTGCATCCAATCTGCCAACATCGGTTGTTTTGTTAAAACAGTATGTAGGTGTAAATAATCCACAGGGACAGGTGGAACGATCCTAAGCCATGCATCGAGCAAGCATGCATCGGAGATCAGGACGCCTCTCAAATCTGGGCGTGAGGAAAGAGGAGCCAAAGTCGAAGGAAAAGGGAAAAGTCATGATGCGATGGACATCGGGCAATCGGAGCCATAAATGCACCCATTGTGGTTGTGAAGAGATAAGAAGGACCTGGCCGGAGGCTCGCCAAGGATCCTAAGGAAGTACATCGGCTCCCATCGAATTCAAGCATCTAGCTTACTTAGCCAATGTGTAGCAGGCATCATTCGGCTTCTGCGAGTGACTCTAAACAAACAAGAACACCTACCGGGCATCGACTCAATCGCCGAGGAACATCGAGTAGCTACACCAAGCCTAACACCGTAGTGCACGGATGTATCATCACTGTAACTATAAATAGAGACCATGTAGAGAGAAAGAGGGCAAGCAAGAAGTAAGGAAAGAGAGCGTACTAGAGCATTGAGAGAGATAGATCCGCCTTGTAACTTTGGAACTGAGGACAAGATTCCCCTTTACACTTCGTGGATCGAAAGTAATCACACAACCACGATATATCTTGTGTTCCTTACTCCTCTCGCTCGCTTTTGTTTCCATGTGTATGTGTTTAGATACCTTTGGATGTAGTGGTAGGATTTTTCTACATCTACATTCTGCCATGCCGGACTAAGGGGAACGTATAACATCTCCTGGATATCTTGTAAATCGGACGCTTTAAAAGGGGAAACTCAGCTCCTAAGCCACTCAGGTGGTCAAGTTGACGCCAGTGAGAAAACCCTTTCTATCTCTCGCTTTTCTGCTTTCTTTTAGTAACGCCTTGTTTTCTTTAGTAGAACTTCTGTTGAATTGATAAAGGTTAACTTTGTGTTCTTACTTTGATTGTAGCAAACATCTTGTCAAAATTGATGAAGTTAGCCTCACATTTTATTAGTTACCTCGTTTTGTTATCTTCGTGTCGTCGAGGATACGAGGTCGCTTTTGTTTTAAATCTAAGTTTTCCATTTTCAAGTTTTCCTTTAAATAAAGTCGCTTTACGTGGTTCTGCTGAAACACCCTCGTAGAGTCATCATCGGATGACCGAGAAGCTCTTAAATATATCTTTGATGTGGGTGTTGTAAGGGGATACTGCCTCGATGATTATGATCTCATGCTTCTAAGCCCCATGAAGAGATTCAACAGCTCCTATCGGACGCTAGTAAGGATAGTTGATGCTAAGCGAAAAACTTCAACAAACGCAACGCGAGGATGCTTTGGACGTTTCCAGCGCAGATGCTTGCATCTATCTCCATTTCACATCCTGCCTTTATCTCAAGAAGGTAACTAAGCAAGTGATAACGGGTGGGAAACAGGCTAGCTCGTAATCGTTGAGTCTAGGTCTTGGAAACCATGGCCATGGGATGATGGTGAACATTTGAGTCTCACCATCATCCTATGCCGAAAGCCTCACAAAGATCGCTGAAGAATTATAGGAATCTTATGCCATCAACACTACGGCCGCCGAGGGTCGCCATTGCCACCTATCACCACCGTGAAAGAAATCTTCGATTCAACGATCGGATGATTAATGATTTCATACCGGAATGTAAGGACAAATAATGATTAATGCTTAGGAAGAGTACCGAAGCGATGTGTCGAGACAATTTTCAAAATTGGTCCGCTTTTCAGGCAAAACACTTGACCAGCGAGATCGATGCGCTAGGATAAGGGAATCGTACTATAAAGGATCTCTTCCACTCGCACCGAATCGTCGTACTCCATTCTCAACCTTTTCAGCGAATTGAAGTCAAGGTGCTCGCTCTCGCTTTGCACGTAGAGGCCAACGCATAAGAGTAGCCAGAGGAACGCGGTAACGTAGACGAGAGCAATGGGCGAAGTACCTCAGCGACGAGCAGATCTCGAGGAACCGAGTCGCCATGGCCAGGATCAGGCGAGCAGAGAGGACTTACGACTCTCGGGACGGTAGATCGCCGACTCCAACGACGAGCGAGACTCAGTGCGCGACCAAATGCATGACCACTACGACCGTTAAGAAGTCGGGATCCGGGGCCGAGATGACGATTTCCCACCGAGAGATTGAGGATTGACCCAAGTCGAGATGGCCGAGAACGAGGGGCAGGCACGGAAGACTGGAGAACCCGCATCGGATACCCAGAAGAGGAGGAAGTCCAAACAAAGATACACGAAAGAACGAAGAGAAAGGCAACCCACAGAGCACCGAGAGAGATTTGGAACGTGAGTAGAGACTTAGACAAGTCCACTTGGCAGAGGGAACCCTAATCGAGATGTCCCCCGAACGACTAACGCCTCCCGCCTTCGGCTATTCCCCGTGAGTAGTGATCACCCCACGGCCCCGATCGTCCCTCCTATTCTCTCACCGACGAGACCCCCACCGCACCCTAACACAACGGGACATCAAGTGAACGGTCACTCTAGTCATGAGAGCACTCGACCCGATGTTACTTCGCCATCGTCAGCCAAAGAAGACAAGAGGACCCGACGAGAGAATTGCAGAGAGAAACTTGGCGCTAGGGAATACGAGAATCACCGACTCAAAAGAGGATCTGGGTCGAGGGATCGTCGAGCGAGCGCGCTCCAAAGAACTACACTCGCCGAGGGGACGACCCACCCCACTCACGCCGAGGACGAGCACCGATCCTAATCAACCCGGGAGAAGGATAAGGGCCGTCCTGGGGATTCCTCGCCGACGCAGGAAGAACCAACGAAAGACGGACGCATCCACCGGGCAAAAGATCGAACGACTCGAGCGGAGCACGAAGAAGCTCACCGGAGACGACGAGGATGACAAGTTAAAGGTAAGTAATCAATGAAGCTCGAGAAGACACCATTCACCAGGAGTTGGACCTAACACCATTTTCCACCAAAGTGCACGCCCATCTTCCCATCCGTGTTCTGACAGTCATTTAATGCGGGGGAACACATCAAAATGTACGGCATGTCCTTATTACAATGGAAAAACACGACGTGGTCATGTGCAAATTCTTCCCCGCTAGTCTAGAAGGAGAAGCGAAGAGTTGGTTCTACACTCGCTCGATAAATCCGCTGAGCTACGTGCTCGTGGAAACCTTCAAACGTACATGCATAAGACAGTTTCGCCTGCAGTCGACAAGTTGTTTACCCCGGCACGGAGGCCGAGGGAACCGTCGTTGCTCCTTAACGAGCGATGGAGGAAGCGGTGCAATTGATATAGGAAAGGTAACCTTGCCGACCATCAATGTATATCTTCGTTCTAGAACTCACTAAGAAAATTCGACCCCATCCTGGGTGGCGATGGCACTTGTATGCCTAAGACGCTAAGAGAAATCCTAAGATGGAGCACTATATCGCTTTGAGGAGATCCAAGAAGGAGCCGCCAGATAAGGAATACAAGAGGCGAGCACCACGTAAGAGGCTTCCTTGCAGGCTGGGCGACGCTGTCCTGGAGAAACGCCCGTTGCCCAACCCCAGGGGAGAAAACAAGAGGGTCCAGTTTAAGGAAAGAAGCTCAATTAACCAAGATCATACACCCGCTCACCGTTTTTGGAAGAAGTGTTCAAGGAAGTGGAAAAGAGGAATGACATCCACATCACCCCAGACTTTGGGAATCCAATTCATGGACGAGGAACCACTCGGAAGTTCGCCATTATCATCGCCCTACGCCACTCAACCAATGATCGCAGAGAAGTGAAGGATATTTCGCCCAAAGACCGACCAAGCGAATGGTATCTACGCTATTTCACAAAACACCATTGATCCTGCCTGCACTCGAAAAGGTCCCAAGACACCAAATAAGAATCAATCGCGCGCCAAATGCCACTTGTAACACCATATCACACTCTACTGTGACACAAGGATACGACTTGGGACCTAGATTCTCGAGAATACACAAGAGGGATGATTCGGGTAAAGAAATATTTGGGCCGTACAAGACCCTCCCTATGGAGCTGGGATTATGCAACCGATCACGTGCCGCTAAAGATGTCCCATCTAATTGACAGCAATGGAGATCCCTTAGTAATAACCCCGATGATCGCAGGGAACGGGCGTCCTGTATTATTAATGGACAGCAAGTTCAAACAAGTATTGTTCTATGACACTTTCAAGAGACGGAGTTATCCGATGACATCCCGATCCCATCGACTTATCGAATTTACGGCTTCAACGACGACAAAACGACCACTAAAGGGAGGTCACACCCTAGTCTGACGGGGAAGGTTCCTTGACACGTCGACTACCTTTTTGCGTGAAGATGTCGCGCTCACCTTGGCTTACGAGGCGATCCCGGGGACGACCATGGTCCTAGGATCAAGGGAGTCGCCTGGCCTACCATCGTAAAACCCGCTCCCTTCTTATCGAGATAGTGTAAGTACTAGGCGACCCCCAAGCGGTACAAGAAGGCGTACAGATAGACATCCAAATGAGCGAGAAAGACTCGAGGAACGCTAAGAAAAGAAGAAGTCTAAGGAAGTGGAAGCGGAGAGGAATTGGAAAAGATGATGTCCCACGCAACTGGTAGCCACTCACTGAGCGTGAAGACACGAGGTCTTGTAGCAATCACGGGAGTCAAGAACCGCCACTGTGAGCCCAAGCAAAACTTTTCGGCCTACAGAACCCATCTCGGCAAGTTAATTTGGGCGCCGAGGAGGAGCCGAGATTAGTGAGGATAGGTCACGCTCGGACAGCGAGTGAGCAATCCCGGCGCTGATAGCCCTCCCCAAGGAGCACATGGATGTGTTCGGCCGGCGGATGCCGCGACATGGCAGGCATCCGACCCGAAGTTTGCTCGCACTGTCCGAGGACTGACCCCAAGTTCGACCCCGATCCAGAGCAAATGAGGAAGACCGCACCAGCCTACAAACCTCGGTGAGAAAGCGAGTAGTCAAGAGCCGACACAGCAGTGGGGAATCATCCGAAAAGCGCCCGATATCGCGGTGGATACTCCCAATATGGTGATAGTCCCCAAGAGGAACGGGGCTGTCCGACTTGCATTTCATTACAACACCCGAATAAGGCATGCCCAAAGGACAACTTTCCCTCTCCCCAAAGATTCGACTGTCGGTGGAATCCATCACTTGTCGGGTACAAGGCGATAACACCTGCGACCTGGCACGGATACAACCAAATCCCCATGGCCCCGCGGAAGACCGAGCATACATCCTTTTTCACGCCAAGAGTGGCGTGTTGTTACACCAAAATGCCATTCCCGAAAAATGCGTCACATACTTCAGGCTAGTTGAGGACATGTTTGAAGACAAGATACACGACACCATCGGGAAGTATATGGACGTATATGCTAGTCAAGAGTAAGGTAGCCGATACACACATCGACGACTCCCGTAGACATCTTCCGACCATGAGAAGGTACAAGATTTAGCAAATCCGTCCAGTGCAACTGGGTCACCTCAGCAAGTTCCTAGGATACATAATCACGGATAAGGGGATCGCTGCACTCGATATAAAATCAAAGCGACATGCAGAAATGCCTTCGCCTGTACCGCTAAGGACGTGCAACGGCCCGAATCCGAAACTTGGCGTCTGGGACCATTCATCCTCGATCGTCGACAAGTGCAAGAATTTCTTCTGGACGTGCTGAGGGGAGAGAAGTTCGGATGGACCGAGGAGTGTGAGGAAGCATTCCGTAGAATCAAGCAACACCCAGCGAGCCTACCGGTAGTCTAAAGACCGAGCCCAGGACATATTAACATCGTGCACTCTGGGCAACCGCCATGCCACCGTGTTGGTCAAGAACGAGGGGTGTAAGAAAACCGTGATATTTATAAGCCAAAGACCATGAACCCTACAGTAAAGAACTACACCGTGATCGAGCACTACATGACTAGCGTTAGTATTTGCAACACAAAGCCGGACGTACTTCCAAGCCTGATGATTCGGGTGCTTACCAAGTCCTCCCATAGAGTCGAGCATCGATAGCGCAGCTAGGTCGTATGGATCTCGAAGTGGAGCGCGCAAATAAAGCACCTGATGCTTTTACGAGATGAGACCGCAATGGCAGTGAAAGCACAGATGCCGATTTGATTTTGGCGACTTCCCCTCGCGATGAGGACTTGGCAAGACATACCCCTGGAATGGAAGAAGACCGCAGGCAGTCCACCCAGTTTACTGAGACATGCCCGTGACACGATGGGAGTTTCGTCGATGGATCATCCAATAGACTGATCGGGTTTAGGACCGGGTCTTCACGACACAAAGGGTAAGAAAATGGTCCACCCCTTGTAGGTCAGGTTTAAGGCAACCAACAATGTCGTCGACAATTGCGAAGCAAGAATACATGCCTTACGCTCTCATAGTGGAGATAGGGCATCCAGTAGGTACGACTCACGAGCGACTCTCGCCTAGTTGTCCAACGTGATCAACGGCACGCCATGCCATGACCCCTTGTTGCGAATACTTGGAACTCGCCCAATCCTACATCGGGCAAATACCGAGCATTAAATTCGACACATCTGCGGAAAAGACAATCCGAGACTCTGGATGCCTCGCTTACGTTGCTTCCATGTTGACAGACTCAAGCATTGAAGGCATCGTGAGTTATGAGGGTCTGTACTGCCATCAGCACCCGAGATCGAGAACGCCGACGCACACACAGCTGCCAGCTGCCAACGCAACGACTGCAGATGATTGAGGGAGCCGCATTCATGAATATCTCGAACCAGAAAATTGCCCAAAGGGCTGACCCGAGGTCAACAAGATCAAAAGCAAAGCGACCCGCATCTAAATTCGAGACGGAATTCTCTACAGAAATCGTACCTCGGACCCTCGATGAGGTGCCTTAGTAAAGAGGAGGGCATACAATCCTTAATGAGCTGCTACACTATGGGTGCAGGAAACCATAACCTCGGCCGTAGCCTAGCAACACGAGTAAAAACCATGGGATACTCGGCCATACATGAATGAGGATGCAAACATATGGCACAGCTTGTGACGAAAAGTCGTAAATTCCGGGGAAAGAAGATACACGCCAGCGCACCGTGACGTTCGAACCTCGTCACAGTCCTTCGGCCCTTTGCTAAACGGGAATCGACATCAGTAGGACCTCTACACGTCGGGCTCAGACAAAGGAAGTACTTAATTGTAGCCACCGACATTTCACCAAGTGGGTCGAGCCGCACCACTAAGGCACATACGGGATAAGGATGTTTTCCGGTTCATCTGGAACATATCATATGCCGCCGAATTCGCGGCAATGCGTCTCGACCAACGGCAAACAACTACGAGGCAAAACATAGACCTCTATTGTTAACACTTACAACATCCGAAAAAGCAAGTCCACACCACTATACCTCAAAGCAACGGGAGCGTCGAGATCACAAACAAGACCATCGCCGATAACATGAAGAAGAAACTTGACGGGGAATATGGGGAATGGTGTGAAGAGCTTTACAACGCTCTTGTGGGCGTATAGGACGACTGCAGGAAGCGCGGACTGATCGCCTTCATGTTAACATATGGACCGAAGCCATCCCCGCCACCGAGGCGATGATACCGGCACCACAAGGACCGAAGCATGGAGACGCAAACATCTCAGTGGATCTTATCTTGGCTAAACTTGACGATCTAAGAAACGAGGAGATGGCCCCGCAAAAGATGGAAAATTACTGGAGAATCCAACGAGAATACAACAAACGGGTCCGACCAAGAGAATTCTACTGTGGCAGGCCGGTACTAAAACACTTACCTAGCTATGAACGTGACAAGAAAGGCGCAAACTCGCACCAATATGGGGAGGACCTTACACAATAGTTGAGTAGGTCGGCGAAGGGGCATACGAAGATATCGAAACCGGAGCGGAAACCCGAACCACGACCATGGAACGCAACGCGACTAAAGCTCTACCATCCATGAACTCAGGTAAGATATCTTGTCATCTATTTCCTGAAAGGTCGCGTGGTGGAAATAGACATGCGTCTCGAATGGTCGTTTCAACCCGGCGATGGCATTGCAAGTCTTGGGAGTCAACTCTACACTAATGTGACTCTTGAACTCCGGGCGATGGCATTGTGCAAGTGCCGAGGGTAGGTTGAGGCCCTGGTGGTTGGAAACCGCAAGCCGATTGTCGAGGCACAGTACTCGACAAGCGAGCAGTTCAACATTGCTCTCTCGCAAGTGGCCGAATCACTTGCCCAAGAAGATTAATCGATAACTTCGGGGATGTCGATCCCATAGAAATTAGGCAAGACCAACTCCCCTTCCACCCAGCATCCAAAAAGACGGTGATGAGATGCCTCGGTCAGCACATGGCATCGGGCCCGATGACCCTCTCTCATGGAGTGCTCGACGTAAACGGCATTTGTGACTAACTTATCTGTTCATACTGGCATACGTATAACGAGGCACGATGAAGCCACATATGGGCAACTCAACATAAATAAAGATAATAACGTCGCAGCGTCAGTAGCATCACAGAAAAGAAAAGCAAACAAACCGTGACGCAAAGACCCTTATAACAAGTTATGCAAGAAATTAAAGAGGTGTTCAAACGTAATTACAACCCGAGGAAAGGGCAAGATAGCGATTACTACGTTACCAAAAAACATAATCACTTTTGGAAGAAATAGGACCCAACGCCTTCTTGGCGGCAACATCGCCGCTTCTTATCAAGCACCAGCCCACACCGCCGCCGAACCTTTGAGACAAGCTCGTCATTGAACTCGTTCGTCGCAAGGCTAGTCCGCTCTCGCTACGTCGTCTGTGTACGCCGCCTGATGGCCACCCGATCGAGCAATGCGAGCCTCCTCCCTCTCGCACGGATGTTTTCCTCCTCCAACGATGCCGTCTTCTCTCTGCCGGGCACGCAAAGGCAACAAGAATGGTCACCACGCAATAGCAACAAGAAGAAACCAACGCGGAAGCACAACATAAGCACACCACCTTCTAACAAAGGGGCAATTATTCTAATAGACCTCCTGACTCGAGATGAGCTGCACTCGAGATGACATCTTCGAAGAAAGTTCAAGGAATCGCCGTTCGTTAAACTCATTAGAGGAGCACTGTTTGCAGATCACTCCATTCCTCCCTCCGTCGAGAGTGGGCGGCCTGCAAACCCGACAATTGGGCACGCACCGATCCACTCCCTCGTAAACCTTTCCAAACTCCTTGAGCTTCTCAAGGGCCTCTCGATTACGCTCTCGCAGTGCCCTCTCTCCCCAAGACCGGCGATGATCTCGCATGCAGGTTCGGACTCGAAGTCTCATGACGACCACATTGAACTTCTAAGTTATACCATACAATAACGTTTTATCACCCGCTATGCCTTGGAAGTGAGTTTAGGTTCGCCCTCGATTATCAATTTCCTGAGGATATACTCAAAAGTCTCATAGCGATGGAGCTTGGATCGAAGATCTTCGATATCGTTTCTAAGCGATCAATCTTAGCATCCTTATTAACTATTTCTCCGCTCGTAAGTTCGAGACGTGTCCCGTTCTATGTTAACTTCCTTTAACAAACGGCACCTCGTGGGCAAGATCGGCCTCCGCACTAGAAAATCTCGGCCAGGGCAAAGTGAGCACTCAGCTTAGATATTGGCACTACAAGATCAATCATAACCACAAGAGAGAGTAAAGCAATTCACTTTGGGCCTCGGCCAGCTCCTTCTCCAACCTCCAGCTCCGCTCTCCCCGTTTGCCGCCAGAACAGAGACGAAGACTCTCCTCTCGGCGGCCTCTCTACACGGATGATGATTCAACAAATGAGGCTGGCTGGCCTCCTAACGAACAACACGACGCGCCAGCACTTAACAAAAACATAAGAAGCAACACTCAAACAACTCTACTCACTGCCAGTATCACAAGTACCCTCCGGGATCGGCCATAACGAGACAAAGATTGATCTTCTCCATCGACAAAGAGGCAAAATCGGAGAAATAAGCGCGCCAAGCGAGTTGCACATAGCCCGAGACGGTGAAAGAGGTACCGCCGCCTCGAAGTCGGGACCACTTAGTGACCAGTCCCCATGGCTGATCCTTGACAAAGAAGACCTCCGCATCACGGCCCCCACAAGGCTCCCACCACCACCCGATTTCTCCACCCGTCCCCGACTTCTCTCATTGCCGAGGGTTTCATCCTCACGCCAAAAAGCCCTCATCATCATCACCCTCGGGAGACAACATATACAACGCCATCTACGAGAACAACCCCGTCAACTACTCTCCGCCACAATCTTTTCCGGGCGCACACCTCCTTGGGTTCCTTACCCGTCCCTTGACTTATCACCTACAAGGGTAGATGAAACATCAAAAAGGCTTCGAGGTGACTCTCCCTCAGAAAGTGACAAGGGCAGACGGTCATCTGGATCCTCACCATCCTTTGCCGAGACAAGAGAGTCTTGTCAACCTCGCCGCGCATGAGCGACGTCAACCATGCAAGGCAACAAATAGGGCACGTACATGTAATAAATAAAAAATGATGAATATATTTGTTACCTTCCTCGTCTCCTCCGCGGCTCCCAGAACCCTATCCCTCTTCCGATGAACGAAAACTCGTAAGGAGTACCCCGGGACTCTAGTCTCAAAACACCACCAAAAACAAAAAATACTACCCCGTAAGCCTCCCGATCCGATCAACCAAACTAGAGAAACAAGAAATGCACCGACCCGATCAACGTTGACTACCCGTGAGATAAACTTCTACCTGAGAGGCTTGCCACTCAAAAAGAGGCCTGAAACCGGCGCTGAACCTGCCCCAAGCCAGACACTGGTATGACGTATGCTGCTTGTTGGAACTTCTTCCCTCGGTCCTCATCCAAGAGAAGCCTCCGACTCCCTCGAAGGGCTTATGATCGAGTGGGTGGAAGAACTGGCGAGATCGGCCATAGAAGGGGTCCCGCCTCCGATAATTGTCCCGCGACGGTCGGCAGGAGTATAGTCACTCGCCGGGAAGGATCGCAGGGACCCGGCGGTAGGAGAACACTACTTCCCATTGCGCCTCTCCCACTGGACAAGATGCGAAAGTATTGCCATTCCACTGGCCAAAGCGCGACACGGGCGAATCTTGGAGAGCCTCGTACCAAAATGGACGACTAGGATCATACTGGGAAACGCAAACCGAGCTCCAGTGGCCCCCGGTAACAATGGTCGCCGAATGGGAAACCTGCGAACATCATCTTTCTCAAGACACCCTTTTCCTGCCCGATAAGAGCCGACGTCATATCCGAAGATCGAACTGGAAACAACCGATGAACATACGCCATCCAGAAGCGGACAGGGAGCCCTCTTGTCAGCCCTACAAGAAAACGAGATGAGTTATCGTGAAAGATAGAATCAAGAGCGCGGTAATCATACTGAAGGACTCTCTATGACGAACAAGGAATCAGCCATACTGTGCCGTCATCGAGAAAACACGTAACTCACACACCTTCTTCACATTTGAAAAGTCAAGAGGCCATGTAAACTTGATAAGAAAAACGGCGTAAGAAGCAAAAGCACTAACTGAAACCTGAGAATGAAGCCGCACGTGAAACGAGAAGACGACGGATAACGGAGAAAGAAGGGAAGAAGTTTGTTAAGAAATTAGCCTAAGAACAAATGAAAAGAGGGTGGAGGAAAGACGAAGACACAAAGGAGAAGGAGACACGCAGAGAAGATGGAAACAAGAGGATGAAGTTGCAGAAAGAAATAAGAGGGAAACTAGTTCTCGAAGGCTGGATTTATAAACCCATCCCGTGTAACCGCAGAAGGTGAACCTGCTAGAGAACCGAAGAGAGCAGGGACAAGATGCGTGAAAACCTAAGATGACCCAGGACGTGGAAGACGAGGCAAAGATTCTTCCCACGTGTTATTATTACACGAGTTAAAGAAGGGGCATAAATGTAGGTGTAAAGCAATCCACGTGACCGTGTGGAACGCATCCTGCCACATGACTGAAAGTACAGACGGAGTACCGCCTCTCCAAATTGGCTGAGGAAAGAGGAGCCGAAAGTCGAAGGAAAGGGAAAAAGTCGATGCGATGGACATCTGACACTCTGAGCCATAAATGCACCTACAAAGGGTTGGTGAAGAGATAAGAAGGACTTAGTTTGTGAGGTTCCTTACTAAGGATCCCAAGGGCGACATCGAAGATTCCCATCGTAACCAAGTACATCGAGCGACGAGAAACAGAAGCAGCATCATTCTACTGGTGAGCGACTCAACAAACAAGAACACCTACTGGGCATCGACTGACAAGCCGGAGAATGGTTAGCTACACCAAGCCTAACACCTAGTACCGATGTATCATCACTTGTAACTATAAATAAGAACACCATGTAGAGAGAAAGAGGGCAAGCAAGAAGTAAGGAAAGAGAGCGTACTAGAGCATTGAGAGAGATAGATCCGTCTTGTAACCTTGAACCGAGTAATAAGATCTCCTTTTACACCCCCGTGGACGTAGGTAATCATGCCAGAACCCATTATCTTGTGTTTACTTCCCTCTCACCTGCTTTGCTTCCATGTGTATGTGTTTAGATACCTTGGATGTAGTGGTAGGATTTTCTACATCTACACAGTAAATAGTGTCTATCATATGCACCCTGGTGTCGAGGTTAGACAAGAAATGTAAATCCTTAGGTGTCTCCTCTGCTGGAGGAACCATTGTTTCTCCTTTAATCTTGACGATTAATCCACTGTTGAAAGTTGTTTTGTTCCTTGGTTCCTCCATTTTAACAACAATGACAATTTTGAGTACTATCCTAAGTTGATGTGATGATGATATCTAACTAGTAGAAAAAGAGAGTATATATATATAGAGAGAGAGAGAGAGAAAAATTGACTCAAGTCGCGGCGTAAAAAACTACCCAACTGCATGCTAAAGGAAAAAATAATAACTGCAAGATGGGTAAGGAATCAAAGGATTCGTGTGCTATTTGAAAGACTCCAGAATCCAGATGTTTTCGAGAGGGCAGCTTCTTGGCTGATAGTGCATTATTGTAGAATCTCTAAAAATCTGTGGTAGCGTTCTACCGAGATCTTATAGTTCGACTTTCCTAAGGTTACATATAGTAGACAGCACGGCATTGTGTGCCGCGTGTTATATTCCTCACCACTGAAATAATCTAAAAATTTCTGCAATTAAACCCGCCATTATGTGTGATGCAAACCGTATAGTCACTATCTAAATTGATTGCAAAGGAGTTATAGTTTGGACTTTCCTTAGATTATTACATTCAGTAGGCAGCACGGCATTATGTGCCGCGTGTTTATATTCCTCAGGCATTGTGTGTTTCTTACGTGACAATACAAAACGACTGACCCGTAAATCCTTTTTGGGTAAATTTGATCATTATCACTACTTGTGAATGCTACGAAGGCCCCGCAAATTTTTTAGAACGAGTTATATAATTAGTGGTTAACCGAATTTTGGCTATAAAACTGGAAAAAATGGAAAAGTAAATGAGTTTGGAAAAGTTAAGCATATAGGGGTGTACAATGGTTATAAGCAAATTTCTCAAGCCCGAATTATGCTGATGTACCTGGCTGGACGGGTTATAGTCCATACTACCCATTAAGTTTAATTTTAAGTCGTCAATAACAAAATTTAATGCCCATGGCTCCATCCATACGACGAAACAATATAGCCAGGCCAAAGTCAGCAAAGTCGAAATGAAGCTCCGAACCAATATAATTCAAAATTTAAAGATATATGTTTGTTTTTTTACTTGATGAACGATGGTATATCGTAATCTGTTTAAATGATAGTTCAAGACCATATTCATTATCAGGAATGTAATTCAATTTTCTCTAACCCCAATAAATTGTCCACATATGAAATTTAAGTTCTTAGAAATCCATCACTGTAAGAGAAACTTTTATTAGGCTATCAAATAGCAAAATGTAACTAAACAAAGCACCGCACGCTGAGCTGACTGTATTTAATAAAACCCGTCCCATTTCCTTATATCGGGCAGGGCGTTAGTCATGATTAGTCGCCAAGCGCCACTGGCTCCGCCGATCCAAGCCGGTACATGGCGGGCACACAGTTTCCGCATTCTCAGATAACCTAGTTCTATACTTAAGCAATTTGGGGCTAAAGTTATTTATGTTATAACTATAAGGTGTTAAAAATAAATGAGAGGAGGGCTAATTATTAATTTTAAATTTTCCCCTACAAATTTTTACTAACCAAAAATAGGGACGGGCTATAGCCCGGGTTAGCCCCTTGCTAGGCCCGTCCCTGTACAAACAACCCATCCTAAAACTGGATTTATGCGAACCATGTAGTCACTATCCTATTTTTCATTACACAGTTAACTGTACAGTTGCATGTTAATATTTTTGTTGATTTCTTTTTTGATGATAAATGAATCTTAACCGACATTGTCAACCAACTAACACGATGAGTTTCAATTAAGCCCGTTGAGTCGCATACACTTCCCACTTATGTCCATCCGTAGATTTTTCCAAGTGAGGTGTTAAATTTTAGCCCCTTGATCCCCGGATTGAGATTAAGAAGACCCTTTTATATGCCATCGTGGTCACTATCTCTCCATAACACCACACATGGTGGAAATTTTGTGTGGACATTAACGAGGATAAGGAAGGTTGACCTCGGGATTTTCAGAGGTTGTCATGATTTTCCAGGGTTGAAAGGTTGACCTCCACAGTAACACGATCAGAAAATGACAAAACAGGTAAGGAAGCACGGTTTGCGAGCAAATATGGAGTCTTTGGAATTTGACATCTTTTAGATTTGGCGCTTGACCGAATCCCAACTACTGCTGCACGAGATTGGCCCTTTCTTGCGGAAGGATCAAGGGGCTAAAATTTAACACTCAAGGGGTAACTAAAATTTAACACTCATGGGGGAAATTTCATCGTGGACATGAGTGGGAGAAGAAGACTACCGCCAAATATATAAAGTTCACAAATCGAACGTCTAGTTTGAAAATATAAATTTCAAAATATTTATCTTCATTTTTATTGGGTACACTACTATCCTTAGTCAATAAAAAGCATTTAGTTAGATTGCCTTGGCGCGTTTGGCTCAAGTAAAAAAATTGCTTACAAAAAGTTGACTTTTATTTTTAAAAGTCGTCTAAAGTTTTACACCCAATCCAACTTTCTGTGGCTTTTGATTTTTAAAAGCTACTTAAGATAATATCCAAGCGAAGCTAACGGTGTAATACAAGTTTTACCGACTAGAAATGCTCTGTTGTGTAATACTGTAACTGCAAGATGGAGTATAACTAAATGATGCCGTTGGAAATCAGATAAAACGTTTCTTTCAGTTTCAGTCGTATCCAGCAACATTTGATAAGACAGACCGTGAACCACGAGCGGCTTATAAAGTTCAGTTAATGATCTGCTGGCACTACTGTGTTTAGAGCCTATTGTTGGTCAGGCTTATTCTAATAGAGTCGCATTGTATTTTTGAATTTTTTTTTGGTAAAAGCTACCAATTTTCCTTTGCCCTTTGCGGAAATGATGCCCAACATACAGAGCAACTGAGAAAAATCTTAATTAGGCATTTTCGAGTATTTTCCTCGTATTATAAATGTGGTTATTAACGTGAATGTACTGTGAATTTGCTTGGAACGAGGGAATATAATAATTTTTAATGTGGACCTCCATAATGCTTCTTGCAAGAAACATTAGTTAGCTTACATATGGAGCTTCGAGTTTCAGAGGACGCCACCACTACACTTACAAGATAAATGAAAGGTTAAATATCGTTCACTCTCGTAAAAAAATTTGTTTCAGTGTAAATCAAGGATTAAATGTTGAAACCAGAGTGAACATAAGGCAAGAGTAGGGATTTCACGTGTACAAGGAGATGATGACAATTGACAAGCATGCCAACTTTATGAATCGTTGGATCATTCAAGAAATTTATATGACATGACGTGCTTTAAACCACGATTGTAGATTTTGGTTACAGTGTGTAAATTCTGGATCCCAACAGCAGATTTCCAGAAAACAGAAGAAGAAAAATCCATCCCGTTGTGCACCATACTACCATTACAATTAAGCACATTATGAAGTTTTTGACATTGCAATTCAGGGGATTCAATAAAACCAAAATTTTAAAGAATAGAAAAGAATAGTTACCACCCTCTTGTCTAACTTCTGATCCGACAACCTCCTTTTCAACGGTATTGGTTTCATTTACATTCTTCTGCAATTCAATAAGCTTTTCTTGTTCTTCTTCACTTCCTTGTGATTTAGTCTGTTCTTTTACATCGTTTGGCTTCTTACTGGTAGATTGCTGGTAAAGAACTCCACCTCCCATACATATTAGAAGCCCCAGTGTACCCGACCAACGTTGAATGCTTATCCCATATGAGCAGATTAATCACAACTGTTAAAAGTTTGTTCACTATTCCTAACACGGTGAACCCTGTTGCGGATATTGCCCTTCGACAGGAAAACCCAAAGAAAGAAATGGCCAAACCGAACAAACATGATAAACTCCGGAAGTATAACAGCAAACGAGTACCAATCTGACTCATCTGTAATTTCATGCTTTATCTTTTTCAGTTCCCCATTATAAACAGTTCAAAAGGGAACAAGAGGAAGGCTTCGAGATTGTTGTAGAGTACAAGACCCCACGTGTTGAGCCCAATTGTCATGACAACGTGCTTTGATGTAAACGAAGTCTATAGACATACTGATGAGATACGCAAGGCCCAGCTGTATGCCGTTAACGTAAACTGGTAATCTGTAAGAACATACAGAACACTTCCACCAAATATGGTGCCGAGAGACATCCACGTCTTCATTGTTGGCCATGGTTGATGCAAGTAGAGGGTTTCACCTATCGCATATGAAGATGGGAACAGCTGATCTACAGAGGATAAAAATCATGTATGATTTTTTTTTATAGTAGTTTTGTTTAGGCTATATCTACCAATAGGGCGGAGAAGATGTGCTGTAAATGCTCAGTAAAAATATCGTAAAACTCTAATACTAACTTATATACACTCCCATCCCTGTGATGAAAAAGTCTTGGTAGGACTAACCTGAAAACAATGAAGGTATCAACATTGGCATGGAGGAGAAGCTCGCTATTTGTGAAGAGGAGAGATAGAATATGAAGGCTGCAGGAAGAAATCTCCACATTGTCCAAAGGTCAAGCCGATCATGCTCTAGAAACTTGAGCTGCCCAAAAAGTAGGACACCAGCGGCACTTGTGAAGTACTGTAAGGCAGTCAATGCCCCAGGGTATGGAAATTTCATCACAGCCCATTTGTTGATGATTGAAAAGGAGGGATGCTGAAAGGCAGTATCCAGCAGCTATACCATATATCGATGCCTGCTGGAGCAGCGCTCATACAAGGTTGCTTGAGTTTCCAAGCATGGCAAGAGGTTTCGTTGCTTTTCCGTGCTTCACCAGCTTTGATTCTCCTCGTCATTTGACATTTGTGAGGTGTGAGAATTCCTGCCCAAGGGAAAATAGAATTATGATGACATTTGGTAGGTTTAACAACTACTTAACCAGTACATGTAACAGACTATACATCACCTTTACCCAAAAAAGACCCTCTGTAGAATACACACAAAATGACTGTGATGACAGAATACTACAGAGACACTTGGTAAGCTTATCTGTTATAGAAATACTTCAAGCAAACAAACTACATCGTATGAAAAACAATAATAATGATGCTTCTATCTGAGAAATGGGCAACCATATTCAGCCACTTCATGTGAAGCACTCACCACTTCAGGTTCAAAGACCTATTTAAGTGCTCTGTGTTTGATTATGTACAAGAAAAAAGAGTTACCTGATGCTAATCATATTTATGGACATCATGATAGACTAAATATTTAGGCATAAAAACCCCTAATATGCTTCATTAACTACTAAATCCCCAACTAAATTTCACATCTAGTTTCTTCCATAGAAATCCAAATATTACCTGTTTAGTGAAGTGGGGTTTTTCTTCCTTTTCTCCTGTACTTGCTCAGTGGAATTTTTGGTGAAAGTAACTTAGAAAAACAAAATGCAAAACCAAATCAGAAAAAGATATAAACCAAATCAAAATCACCAAATCAGAACAGTGAAAAATAAAATGAAAATCACTAATTCTGGATCAGAAACTTACGTTTTACCAGAGTTGCTGGACCAAAATCAAAATCCCAATTTGAATCCTTAGAATAAGCTTTGTAGCATTAATCTTTGGCAGAAACTTACTAAATCTATCAATGTTTGCTTTGAACAAAACTTACCGACACCCCAAAATTAAAATCTGTATTTGAATCCAGAGATTAAACTTTGATCTTTGATGTTGGAAAACCTATCTCACTATGCCACTGGTTCTGTTCTCGTCTCTCTAGTATAAAACTCACCAAGTTTAAAAGCCGAGTGAGATCTTAAACGCAAGGAAGTTTCAGTTTTGAGAATCCCCTTTCCTAACACTACACGTGTCACTGGGCTTGGGCTAAGTCAAGAGCTTAGGTCCTCACTGTGCCAACCTTCACAGTGGAGGGTGAGCACTTGGCCCGTAATCCCGGATTTAACCAGGACCAACCGTTTTTTCTTGCGGATGGATGTCGGACCGTTCGTTAATGGGTTGGATGCGGATGGAATTAATTGAAATCCAGTATTACGGATCGGGCCCTGATGCAACCTAAAAAATCCGTTGGACATCCATATCCGTTAAATTAAGAGCATTGATATAGTTTTAGGAAATACTATGGATCATTTAGGAATTTTTAAGGTGTTTGCTTGGGGTGTTGTATATGGCACTTTTATATTTGTATTCATATATAGGATATGTAGGTTTTATAAGGAGTCATTTGTGTTGGTTTTATTTTCTTTACTATAAATTTTAACTAAAACAAATCTGTCGGATTATCCGATCCAATCAGCTCATCCGTGCATCCATTGGATGCAAATCCGTTGGTCTGGATTGGATGCGGATGCTTAAATTAAATCCGTAGTGCATTGGATTGGATGCGGATGAGGTGAAAACCGGTCCATACGTACATGCTCGCCCCCTAACAAGGGCACTAGCGCTAAATATCTCCTGCCCCAACGAGTTCGGGTTGAGCGAGAGCGCCGCATCCTTGGCGTTTGAAGAATTGTTCGTATGAGACCGTGGATGAATCGGTTTGTGAACTAGTGTATTAGTGTCGCATTCACTCCCGGGAGTTGAGCTCACCTAGTCACCTCTTCTTATTCTCACAATTTTTTATTTTTTTGTAGGAAAAGAAAAAAAAAAAAAAAACCAAAGACACATAACTTACACAGACGAAGTGCTCGAATTCTCAAAGAATTGAGCAATACAAGGGTCAACCACACAGAAGAAGAGTTGGTTGAAACAGCATGAGCTGCTAAAAGGTGAGCCAAGGAATTGGCCTCCTTTCTGATAAATTGAAAGGCTACTGAATTGAAGTTGCGTAATCTGTTCTTGATAATGTTGGTGAGCTTTGATTTTCCCGGGAGGTGGATAGTTGTTGTATCTAAGAGAATTTATCACAAGCAAAGAGTCCCCCTCCCGAGAATGATATCTTTGTAGTCTTTACATTGGCCTACTCCATAGCCGTTTGAACACCATGAGCTTCAGCCTCCACAATCGAGAATGATAAGTCGGAGAGATTTTGTATAGCGACCACGAAGCTAGAAGAGCTATCTCTTGCAATTACTGCACCGCAGGCAAATCCTTTAGGTCCGTGAGGCACCATCAAAATTTATTTTAATCGATTTGGAGGTGGGGGGATTCCATTAGTCAGAATGAGCATCTAGAAAATCAACCTCAGTTGGATGGGAGAGTCTTCAATATTGCTTATCTCCATATTGAACCAGTAGGCTGCCTCTTTAAGAATAGCTTCAATGTTGAATCTTCCTTTATTAAACACAATGTTATTTCTAGATTTCCAAATAGCCCAGAGAAGTAAACATGCACCCATTCTTAACTTCACATAATCACCTCCTTCGGAGATCAGTTGAAAATATAATTTTGAATGGTTTTCCTTGGGTCATCTTCAATTCTTAAACACAAATGAGAAGCAAAAAGAACGACTTTTGTAGCGGACGATTATGTAAGAATAGATGATTGATAGTTTCTACCTCAGAATTGCAGAGTCTGCAGTCAGCATTGATGATCGGTTGTCACCCGGTCAAAAATAATTTCACTTTCTTGCTTCACTAAAATAAAGTAGTATGCAATAAGAAAGAGTTCAGATCCACAGAGAGGCTTATGTTGTTATGCAAATTTTCGGTTTCTTAGTAACCAAGGGGGATGTTGATGTTTCAAAGCAATAAAAATAAATTGAAAGCAAAGTAATAATAAAATTTATCAATAAGGAGAAAGTATTGGTCACGGGATAGTTTCATTCACAAACTTGAATTATCAACAATGACTAGAATTGAAATTTTAATCTCTCATTTACTAAAAGTCCTAGGATACCTTGATCGCAAGAGTATCCCGCTAATTCTAATTTCATCACAACCACATTAAAAGATGCATATGTGAATTCTTCTAAAAGCAACCTAAAGTGTAAAAAACAATTAGATTTAACTCCCCTAAAAGCAATGGGTTCTATGGAATAAGACTAATCAAGGCAACCAAAATGTGTAAAAGCACTAATTCGATTTAACCCAAGTTATGATTCATATGTGACTAGTAGGATATATCACTACAAGCACTACCCACATTTATGCTACTCCAAAATCGAGGATGAACAACGTTTTTATTATTGAAAACCCCAATATAGCTCTAGATATGAAAGTAGATCGGATTGATTAGGACTCAACCAAACAAACTATCAAAATCAAATATCAAAATTAACAATGAATCATAAACAATAAACTATTGAGACAAAACTAATACATTGAATCAAATCTTATTTGTGAAATCACTTATTATCCCATAACCAATAATAGGTATTTAGTTACTCACTTAGTATTTTGATTCAACATAATTATTATCAAAAATAAGATGAAGAACATGTAAAATAAAATGGAAGCAAACCTAGTAGAATCGCTCTCCTCCAAAACTCCAGTAGAAAAATACGTGATAATAAAAGAATAGAAACTCCTTCTTCTTATAGCCTTCACACTTTCCAAAATTAGGTCTTCAAAGTCCATCACCAAAAGTCCACCAAGCCCATGAACCATGTGTGAGAAACCCATGTGAAAATATATCCCAAAAATATGCTCCGGAATCCTGGTATTGTGGGTCGGAAGTAAACTCCCAGGACAAGAAGTCCGGGCCGTCACCGGGTCAATCTGTCAAAACGGGTCGGGTCAACTCGGTCAATCTTGAGTTGGAACGAGTCGACTCGAGTCAATCGACTCAGTTGTCATGAGTTAGTAAGGCTAGGCCATTTGCACCCGACTTGTACCATGTTGCACCAGATGGTGCTTATTGAAGCCTTAGCTTGACCATCTTGGCTGCACCGACTTCTCTTGCCATTTTACTCAGGTGACCACGATTAATCCTACCGCCACAAATCCTATATCCAATGAGACTCATACACAAAACTAGCATCAGTCCACACAAGCTCCAAACCAACATCTTTCCCTACGCAAGGAGCTCAAGCTCAACATCTGTTTGCAATGCCATCCTTGGCTCGGTTCCCTGAATTACCACTTGCATCATCCTTCCCTCCTGCCAAGCCTCATCCAACTTCTCTATCACCACTTGAGCCTCATCCCCGCAATCATCACAATCCCAGAATCCATCCTAAGCTGCAATTCAAGTTCCATTATCATCCACCTTTGCACTTCCACGTAATCATCTACGACACTCTTTTGAATCCACAAGCACTTCACTTCCGGTCCCATCACCTAGCTGGATAATAGTCAGCAACTTCAAATTGACAACTTTGCCATTCCATGTGACTCTTTCACCCATCATCTCAATCGCCCCTGCCAGCCTAGCAATAGCATCAGCACAGCACAGCCATTTCAGCTCCATACCCACCAACAAAGCGCTTCAGAATACCACGACTCCTCATCTGCCCCCACTGAACCTACACTGATGCGTTCCAGCGAAAACGACCCCGGCTTTCAACGACACGGCCATTTGCAAACACATAGCACCACTTTACGCCGCAGCAAACATCATCGAACCACTAGTTCACTCCCATCTCGATACGATACCCACACATTTCTGCAAGCCGAGCTTCATTGCGGCATCTCCTTATCATTGCCTCAAGTCTTCAAATAAGATTACCATCTTCCCAAAACAAATTTCACTCAACACCCACGAAAACCCACATCTTTCCAATCGGTCACTTTATTCCCGATACATGAGGGTGGTAACTGTCTTGCGGCTCAAGCATCTTCTTAGCTCACAACTCCAGCCACAAACCCATTCAACACAATCTAGTCACTGTACCACCACCTGCAACATCATCACAGCTGCTCCACTAGCATCCATACAGCCCTGCAGCTCTGTAACTCAGACTCTCAACTCTTAACATCCCCATTCTACTTACTCATTTGCTGCTCAGCCTTGGCACCTGAGCTGCACAACCTCAAGAATTCCGAATATGCTCCGAAAGACGAATGTGACCATCTTCACTACTCTCACCTCCTCGCCAGCTCCAAACCAACTCATCTCCAGTAATTACAAGCACCACCAATGCTTTAAACATTCTCAAAGCTCAAAACCACCAACTCTGCTTAACAAATAGCAACCCGACCTGCTCACACTCCAGATTCAACCATTGATACCACCACAGTTCAACTCAGCTGGTTTCATCTTCTCATCTTACTCAGACCCATGAATCTTCATCACAGCATCAAAAGAAGCATACCCATTTCAGATCCAAACCCAATCTTTCTTGGTTCCATATCTTCATCCTTTTTAGCTTTAACTCACAGACCCATCTCTGCAAATCAATTGAGAAAACCTAAATCGAGTTCATGATTAACACTAAACCCGTGGGCTTCGTTTCCTATAGCGACACCATCAATCAATCTGCCATTCTTCCTCATCTTCTTACCGAGTTCGACTCCTCAACTAACGCAAAACATCATCCTACACCCCTACCTAAGCTTCAACCTTCTCGATTCTTGAGTCTTAATCATCCTCTTCCATCTACTCATCGCCGTCGATTTCTCGATCTCGAAGCTTTCTCATTTTCGAGACAAAGAGGAAGGAAATGATTGAGAATTAAGTTCTCAATTTAGGGTGTTAGAAGTGGATTCGGGTATGGTTATACCCACTTAGGTGAAATGGGTAGGGAGTATGCAAATGACTATAGGCACCCATTCTTTAGATAAAAGCCACCATAGTGATACTTGGCTTGTCAGTTTCGCGGAACCGACTGCCTATTTACTTCCTCGTTGCATATATTCTTAGCCGACTCCGAGTATCACCCGCATGTGAAATGAACAGATTCCATTCCTTGCTCAAAATGAATGATTTCTTCTTCTTTTGCTCCGCGCGACTCCATTGCACCTGATAACTCAAAAGCAAACATAAGATACATAATTCACACGAAAAATAGCAAAGAAAGCATAACTCTATATAGTAAATACGGTGTATTCTACACCTATCAGATTCCCCCACACTTAGACTTTGCTTGTCCTCGAGCAAATCAAACAAAATAATAAAATACAACAACTCCGTGTCGTCGAGGCTACGGTCACTTTTAAACGTAAATAACAAGCCTTTAAACCACTAAGTGTCCCTAGTGGACGAGTTATAGTCTCGTGAAGGTTTACTAGAGATATACCTACAAAACCTATATTTCAAACTCCATCTATTCGTGACAAATCAATGAATGAATCCAAATTGACTACGGGAGGAGGTACCTTGCAAATTCAATTCAATTATTAGTAAATAAACTCTAATTAGATAGTTGAACAAGCCACAATACTCGAAACTAACAAACCACAATCACAATGAAAAGATTAAGAAGATGGATAAAGATGTAGATGTTGGCGAATATTCTCAAATGTTCGATGTTTCCCATATCTGTCTCAAGGTCACTTTATTAAGATGAACCTAATCCTATTGGATTGAGCTACTTCGTCTTTGAATGCTACATCAATCAATTGGCATATACAAGGGAACCAAAAGTGACTTTATTCAACACAATAATATATATTTATTTATTATTTTTTTTTGATTGATTGGATCAAACTGGATCCAATTTTTCGGACGGCATGATTAGATCTTTTGGATCCAAGCGCATGCTTCTTGTCGGCAAGTACATGATAGTTGCCTTGGATCCTGCATTCCACGCTTGTTTAGGCGACGGAGACGGGGACTACGTTTCACACATACTTTCTATTCCCAAGTGTCTTTTTATTCCGTTTTGGTCTAATAGGTCGGTCTTTTTTTTTTTTTTTTTTTTTTTTTTTTTTTTTTTTTTTTTTTTTTTTAATTTTTTTTTTTTTTTTCAATTTTTTTTTTTCTTTTTTCTAGTAACTCAACCACTCTATTTCATCCTAGCAAAGAATAACACGTCGATTTCTAGTGACCCACCAAAGCACTTAGAGAACAATAGATAAACATGGAAAAATAAAAAATAGAATGTGATATGGTGATATTCCGAGATATGGTAACAACTATCATATAATTTGTGATTTCTGAGCTATGTTCGTCCCGTTTAGTTAATTGGTTCCTCAACTCCCTGCATTCAAAATGGTTTCATCCACTAATTGTGTCATCCTAAAGGCACAAGTTCTAGATTTCGGAGTTCAAAAAGCACATATTTTTTTCTATTTTTCTTTTTTTTTTTTTTTTTTTTTTTTTTTTTTATATAAAACAAACTAAAACATATAAATGCTCCCCCACACTTAAACTTTACATTGTCCTCAATGTAAATTGAATCATCCAAAGTAAGTCAAGGTGGGAAATCCTAATAAGAAATCAAAGAAAAAGAAAGTAAAAACAAAACAAGAAAACTAAAAACAAGAAAAGAAATAAACACAAGACAAGAAATACTCATCCATTGGGTTGCCTCCCAAGTAGCGCTTGGTTTAAAGTCGTCACCCGACTATCTCCTTGCTTGCAAAGCCTTAGCTAGGGTCCCATACGTTATGGACATCCGAATGAACATCACTTGGATACCGCATGACTTCAAACATGTTGAAGCGAATTATCTCCTCATCAAACTTCATAGTGAGTACTCCGCGTCCACATCAATGACGGTTTTAGCCGCCTTCATGAAAGGTCTCCCAAGCGAAGAAGGGTATGGATACATCCGAGCCATCATCCATTTCTAAAACGCAAAAATCAGCCGGAAAAACTAGTTGGTTCACCCGCACAAGGACATCCTCAATAATACCCCTAGGTGTATATTAGAAACGATCCAGCAAGTTCAAGCACAATATTAGTTGGTTTCAAGGGACCCAACTTTAAAGACTTATAAATAGATGCTTTGGCATGATATTCACGGATGCTCCTAAGTCAAGCATAGCCTTACCAATCTTTGTGTTACCAATCTCTACGGTATAGTGAAACTACCCGGATCCTTGCATTTGGGTGGGAGTTTCTTTTGCAAGACCGCCAAAGCGTTTTCCCCACACTCATAACCTCATTACCGGTTAGCTTTTTCTTCTTGGTACACAAGTCCTTCAAAACCTTCGCATATTTGGGAACTTGCTTGATAACATCAATGAGTGGAATGTTTACATGAAGCTTCTTGAAGATATCTAAAATCTCCTTTTCTAATTCCTCCTTCTTAGAACTTGCAAATCTGCGAGGAAAAGGCATAGGAGGAACATAAGTAGAAATAGGAGTTTTAGAGTTGGAATTAGGTACCTCGAAGTTTGGGGAAAATCAGCATTCTTTTCCTCCAAAACAGTTCCTTTTGGGTCTCCATATCACCCATTAACAATTTCGGGTTGCACAAGTTGTGTACCGCTTCAATGTAATAGCTAACATTCTCTCTTGGGTTGATAGGTTGAGAAGGAGTTTCCCACTATTTTGTGCCTTCAATTTGTTGATATCAATCGCCATGGAAGCCACTTGAGTCTGCAAATCCTTGATAGCACTCTTAGTTTCTTGTTGGCTTTCTTTGAACATGGTAGAAATACCTTGCATCATTGCTTTAAGCTTTTCATCGATGTCGAACCTTGGTTTTGCATTGGTTGTTGTTGTTCTTTGAAATGGTTGTTGTTGTGGTTGAAACCCGCTTGGACGGTTGAAAGTAGGTTGTGAAACCGCACCTTGATTGTTGGCATAGCTAAAGTTGGGATGATCTCTCCATCCCGGATTGTACGTGTTTGAGTACGGATCATACCGTCTTTCTTGATTTGGAAAGACAACGTTAGCTTGCTCCAACCCTTCACCATGTGAAGGTAAAATAACCGCAGCCATCCTTTGCATCATGTGCTCCATGTTATCCATCCTTTGCTCACGGTGTGATGCTAATGAATCATTAACTTCATGCACTTGCCTAACCATTGGTTCACCTCTTGTGTAGAATTGTTGCGAGTTCACGACCATGCTTTCAATCAACTCGGCACTTGGGCCACCGTCTTGTTCACTAGTGCACCACCACCAGCTGCGTCTAGAAGATATCTATCACTTGATTGAAGACCCTCGTAGAAGTATTGGATTATCATAGCATCACTAACTTGATGGTGTGGACAAACTTGCCACCAATCTCTTGTACCTCTCCAACATTCATACAATGATTCTCCAACATGTTGCTTTATTCCACAAATCTCTTTGCGAATTTGAGTGGCCTTAGACGCAGGGAAATACCTCTCTAGAAAGATTTTCTTCAAACCGTTCCATGTAGTGACACTCAGGGTGGCAAACAATACAACCAATCCTTAGCGCTTGTCCACCATAGAAAATGGAAAAACTTTCATCATTGCACCATTGACTTGAGTCTCCGCCGGAAGCATAGCCTTGACAATGGTATAGAACTCCATGAGATGCTTGTTTGGGTCCTCATTCGCCATACCATGAAACTTTGGCAACTCCCTAAGCAGCCCCGCTTGATCTCGAAAGTTGAGTTTGTTTGGATACACCATTGTTGTGCATCAAGCCTATGTGAAGCCAAATCCTTGAGTGTACGGTTGGCATTTGTCACCCATTGCTTCTTCCTCTTCACTAGTGGTTCTCCTACGAATGGAACCTCTTCTTCCTCTTCTTGATGAAGAGCTTCGTGTTCTACTTCCAAGACTTGTTCTTCCGTTGTGTCTTGCCTTGGTTGGAGTATTGTGCCTCTTCGAGTAGCTATCCACACCTTTGATAATTCCAATCTTTGGAAGCCGGATTAGTACCGAAAAACAATTCTCGCAAACAAGTGAGAAACAAGACAATAAACGAAAAGCAAGTATAATAAATAGAAATTGTAAAAAGAAACTAAAAACTTAATAACAAGCCGTATGCCTCCCCGGCGCTAAATTTTGATCGGTTGTCACCCGGTCAAAAATAATTTCACTTTCTTGCTTCACTAAAATAAAGTAGTATGCAATAAGAAAGAGTTCGTATCCACGAGAGAGGCTTATGTTGTTATGCAAATTTTCAGTTTCTTAGTAACCAAGGGGGATGTTGATGTTTCAAAGCAATAAAAATAAATTGAAAAGCAAAGTAATAATAAAATTTATCAATAAGGAGAAAGTATTGGTCACGGGATAGTTTCATTCACAAACTTGAATTATCAACAATGACTAGAATTGAAATTTTAATCTCTCATTTACTAAAAGTCCTAGGATACCTTGATCGCAAGAGTATCCATTAATTCCCTAATTTCATCACAACCACATTAAAAGATGCATATGTGAATTCTTCCTGAAAGCAACCTAAAGTGTAAAAGCACAATTAGATTTAACTCCTAAAAGCAATGGGTTCTATGGAATAAGACTAATCAAGGCAACCAAAATGTGTAAAAGCACTAATTCGATTTAACTGATTATGATTCATATGTGATAGTGGATATATCACTACAAGCACTACCCACATTTATGCTACTCAAAATCGAGGATAAAACGTTTTAGTAGCTCTAGATATGAAAGTAGATCGGATTGATTCCGGACTCATATCAAATCAAATATCAAAATTAACAATGAATCATAAACAATAAACTACTGAGACAAAACTAATACATTGAATCAAATCTTATTTGTGAAATCCACTTATTATCCCATAACCAATAATAGGTATTTAGTTACTCATAGTATTTTGATTCAACATAATTATTATCAAAAATAAAATGAAGAACATGTAAAATAAAATGGAAGCAAACCCTAGTAGAATCGCTCTCCTCCAAAACTCCGGAAAAATACGTGATAATAAAAAGAATAGAAACTCCTTCTTCTTATAGCCTTCACACTTTCCAAAATTAGGTCTTCAAAGTCCATCACCAAAAAGTCCACCAAGCCCATGAACCATGTGTGAGAAACCCATGTGAAAATATATCCCAAAAATATGCTCGCCGGAATCCTGGTATTGTGGCCGGAAATCGGCTCCGGTGACCGGCAAAGTCCGCCCGGTCACCGGGTCAACGGGTCAAAACGGTCGGTCAACTCGGTCAATGCTGAGTTGGAACGAGTCAGCTCGGAGTCAACTGACTCAGTTGTCATGAGTTAGTAAGGCTAGGCCATTTGCACCAGCTTGTACCATGTTGCACCAGGATGGTGCTTCACCAGAGCCTTAGCCAGCCATCTTGGCCTGCACCAGCTTCTCTTGCCATTTTACTCAGTGACCACCAATTCAGCTCTGCCACAAATCCTATATCAGCAGACTCATACACAAAACTAGCATCAGTCCACACAAGCTCCGGCCAACATCTTTCCCTGCATAGGAGCTCAAGCTCAACATCTGCCCTAATGCCATCCTTGGCTCGGTTCACGCAATTACCACTTGCATCATCCTTCCACTCCCCGCCAAGCCTCATCCAACTTCTCTATCACCACTTGAGCCTCATCCCCGCAATCATCACAATCCCCGAATCCATCCTAAGCTGCAATTCAAGTTCCATTATCATCCCCCTTTGCACTTCCCCTCGTAATCATCTCTGACACTCTTTTGAATCCACAAGCACTTCACTTCCAGTCCCATCACCTAGCTCAGATAATAGCTGCAACTTCAAATTGACAACCTGCCATTCCATGTATGACTCTTTCACCCATCATCTCAATCTGCCTAGCTTAGCCTAGCAATAGCATCAAGACAAGACAAATGCCATTTTTCTACTCCATACCCACCAACAAAATCACAGCTTAATACGCTCCTCACTGCCCCACCAGAACCTACCTGATGCATTCCCACAGAACAGCTTCAGCTTTCACTGACCTGGCCATTTGCAAACACATAGCACCACTGCACAGCAGCATCATCAGGCCACTAGTTCACTCCCATCTCAGCCTGATACCCAACCTGTTCCTGCAACAGTTCATTGCAGCATCTCCTTATCATTGCCTCAAGTCTTCAACAGCATTACCATCTTCCCAAAACAGCTCACTCAACACCACAGAAACCCATACATCTTTCCAACTGGTCACTTTATTCCCAGCCATGAGGGCTGTTAACCTGTACTGCGGCTCAAGCATCTTCTTAGCTCACAACTCCAGCCACAAACCCATTCAACACAATCTAGTCACTGTACCACCACCTGCAACATCATCACAGCTGCTCCACTAGCATCCATACAGCCCTGCTGACTCTCAAATCGACTCTCAACTCTTAACATCCCCATTCTACTTACTCATTTGCTTGCTCGCCTTGGCACTGGCTGTAACAACCTCGCACCTGCCTCAGTCCACCAAAGACGCTGGGCGACCATCTTCTGACTCTCACCTCCTGCCAGCTCCAAACCAACTCATCTCAGGCAATTACAAGCACCACCAATGCTGCAACATTCTCAAAGCTCAAAACCACCAACTCTGCTTAACAAATAGCAACCCGACCTGCTCACACCTCGAGATTCAACCATTGATACCACCACGCTTCAACTCGGCCTGGTTTCATCTTCTCATCTTACTCGGACCCATGAATCTTCATCACGGATCAAAAGAAGCATACCCATTTCGAGATCCAAACCCAATCTTTCTTGGTTCCATATCTTCATCCTTTTTAGCTTTAACTCACAGACCCATCTCTGCAAATCAATTGAGAAAACCTAAATCGAGTTCATGATTAACACTAACCCTGTAATGGCTTCGTTTCCTATAGCAGCACCATCAATCAATCCTGCCATTCTTCCTCATCTTCTTACCAGAGTTCGACTCCTCAACTAACGCAGAAACATCATCCTACACCCCTACCTAAGCTTCAACCTTCTCTGATTCTTGAGTCTTAATCATCCTCTTCCATCTACTCATCAGCAGCGTCGATTTCTCGATCTCAGAAGCTTTCTCATTTTCAGACAAAGAGGAAGGAAATGATTGAGAATTAAGTTCTCAATTTAGGGTGTTAGGGCTGGATTCGGGTATGGTTATACCCACTTAGGTGAAATGGGTAGGGAGTATGCAAATGACTATAGGCACCCATTCTTTAGATAAAAGCCACCATAGTGATACTTGGCTTGTCAGTTTCGCGGAACACCGCCTATTTACTTCCTCGTTGCATATATTCTTAAGAGCTCAGGTATCACCCGCATGTGAAATGAACAGATTCCATTCCTTGCTCAAAATGAATGATTTCTTCTTCTTTTTGCTCATGCGACTCCATTGCACCCGATAACTCAAAAGCAAACATAAGATACATAATTCACACGAAAAATAGCAAAGAAAGCATAACTCTATATAGTAAATACGGTGTATTCTACACCTATCA